>JAGFNQ010005814.1:216818-305799 GCA_024364735.1 Boesenbergia rotunda
CGGAGGTTCTTTATTTCTTTTATTACCCGAAGAACAGGAGGTCGGGAACTTTCTTTCTCCAAGCCCGGGCCAAATTATCCATAGTGGAGAATATTCCTTCCTCGAATAAGGATGGAAAACTCATTTCTTCTTCATAAGCCCTCCGACCAGCCCTGGGTTCCCGATCGGATGGGTCGAAGACATGCCCCCTATAGCTCCCTTAAGAAACTTTAAATCCGACCCCTTATTTATAAGGGCTGCTTCTCTACTCGGTGGCCTACACTTCGACGGCATGAAACTTCTCAACGACGCCGTCTTGTACATATTTGGGCTAAGCCGAGTGCCTGCCGCCCTGCCCGGCACCTTCTGTAAGTCATTTTTTGTTTCGTACTTCTTTCTCCCTAACTCAACATCTTCTGATTTTGCAGCCGAGATGATGTGGGAAGCGGCCCTCGATGAGGCCATTGGCCTGGATGATGAAGAATTAAACGCCCGGGCGGCCGAACAACTGCGTCTGCGCCAGGCCAGTCTGCCCGACCAACCTACGATTCCTGAGAGCGCGGAGCCCACCCCTCAGGCTCCTTCTGCCCAACCAGCGACGACTGGTTCTAGGGAGCCGGTCGGCTCATCAAAATCTTCTGCCCCGGCAAAATCCTCCGGCAAGCAGAAGGTTCAGCCTTCCATGCAGAAGTCTCTGCCTTCCAAGCGGAAAGCTAGCGCTTCTATCCGTATTGAGGAGCCGACGGAGGTAGGCCGGTCCTCTTCTGAATCTCCCGACCCGGAACCTTTGCAGAGGCGCCCGAGGACTTCTGGGTCGGGCTCTCACTCTCAACCTGCAGAGGCAACTGCCAGCCCGGCTAGAGCGAGCCGGTCAGCTGACGCACCGGGTTCGTCTCGTTCGGGGGAGCGGCGTTCGCAGCCGTGTGGCTATGGCGTATATCTTCCCTCGGTCGACCCAGCGACCCCCTTCGAAGTCCAGCAGCGGCTTACCCTTTACGGGGAATTGGCGGACTGCTGGGAGCAGGGTATGAGGGAGGGGACTTCCCGACCCCCGATCCGACTGGCAGACCAATTCCTTCAGGACGCTACGCATGTAAGTCGGATGCTTTGATGCTTAATCACCTTGCTTCTTTCTAACATTTTTATTGTAGTTTTGGGCCTCCTGCTCGAGCGTCGCCTATTCCCTGGTTATCAACACCAGGGGACGCCGAGCGGCCGAGCGGCAGCTCGCAGAATTGGAGCTCCGCCAGGCGCACGCTAACTTACCGGCCGGCGAAGAGGGCACCGCTATTCTCCGTTCGGAGATACTGGACCTTAAGGAGAAACTCCGTTCCGCCGAGGCGCGACTGACGGAGGAAATCACCCGAGCGGAGGCAGCCGAGCGGGCGTATGCCCGATCTTCCTCCCTGCACGCCACCCTTGAGCAGGAGAGGAAGAAGGCTTTGGCTATGCAGCGTCGTACCCGATCGGACCTCGACAAGAAGGCTGTCGAGGCCCAAGCCTTGAAGGCGGAACTGGACAAGATGATGAAGTCTTCGGAGGAGCTCCGGATGACCCTGAACGAAAAAGAGCAGGAGCTGGCGACTCGGGAGTCGGACCTAAATGCCAAGGAGAAGGCTTTAGACGCCCGAGAAGACGAGCTCCATTTGTCTGAAGGACTGCTGGCCTCTCAAGGCGTTGCCTTGGAGGAGAAAGACAAGGAGCTAGCTAACCTCCGGGCGGAAATTGACAGCCTGAAGCTACATCAAGCAGGCGAGCCCGCCCGGATGGAGGCACACCGCTTGGCTTACATCAATTCTAAAGAGTTCGGCAAGCAGTTGGGCAAGCGGACATCTGGCATGTTCAAGATGGGCTTAGAAAGCGCTGTTCTGCAGCTCCAAGAGAGCGGCCATCTGCCTGCCGACCTTCCTATCAATGCCGTCCAAGTGAGCCGGGTCAAGGAGCTGCTACCCAAAGACTTCTTCCAGCCTTTTACGTAAATGTTAACCGTGTAATCCTAAGCCGCCGGTTGGGGCTCTTCTTTTTGTAATGCTTCCGAATCAATCAGCAATGAAGAGTATTTCCCTTTAACGTGTTATTTTAGATATTAAGTAGATGTTGCCCGACCAGAGAGCCGAACTAAGCGCGGGATAATGGTTGTCAGGTAGCCGACCGGTTGATCTGACTAAGGTGTAAGTCACCCCGCGCCCGGTCAGGGAACTAAGCTACTTTTAGAGAAATGGCTGTGTAAGCTAGCCGACTGATTGGTGGTCCTTCCCGAGGGATGTGGATCGCCACACGCCCGGTCAGAGAGCAAAACTAAGGAATCCGGCCAAGTAGAAGCCCACTGGTCGGGGGTTCGACTACGGGATGTGGATCGCCACACGCCCGACCGAACTCTGATACGCGCTTCTGGGCGGGCTGATGTTTAATCAGTCGCCGCTCAGGCTTCCAAAGGGCACCAACCTTTGCGTGGGTCGCCACGCCTCCGGTCGGGAACCGCTTTAGGCTTCCGGATGGGCCAATCTTCCACGTGGGCCGCCACGCTTCCGACCGGGAACCAATCCAGGCTTCCGAGTGGGCTGACGCTTAAGTCAGTCGCCGACTCAGGCTTCCAAAGGGCACCACCTTCTGCGTGGGTCGCCACGCCTCCGGTCGGGAACCGCTTTAGGCTTCCGGATGGGCCAATCTTCCACGTGGGCCGCCACGCTTCCGACCGGGAACCATCCAGGCTTCCGAGTGGGCTGACGCTTAAAGTCAGTCGCCGACTCAGGCTTCCAAAGGGCACCAACCTTCTGCGTGGGTCGCCACGCCTCCGGTCGGGAACCGCTTTAGGCTTCCGGATGGGCCAATCTTCCACGTGGGCCGCCACGCTTCCGACCGGGAACCATCCAGGCTTCCGAGTGGGCTGACGCTTAAGTCAGTCGCCGACTCAGGCTTCCAAAGGGCACCAACCTTCTGCGTGGGTCGCCACGCCTCCGGTCGGGAACCGCTTTAGGCTTCCGGATGGGCCAATCTTCCACGTGGGCCGCCACGCTTCCGACCGGGAACCAGTCCAGGCTTCCGAGTGGGCTGACGCTTAAGTCAGTCGCCGACTCAGGCTTCCAAAGGGCACCAACCTTCTGCGTGGGTCGCCACGCCTCCGGTCGGGAACCGCTTTAGGCTTCCGGATGGGCCAATCTTCCACGTGGGCCGCCACGCTTCCGACCGGGAACCATCCAGGCTTCCGAGTGGGCTGACGCTTAAGTCAGTCGCCGACTCAGGCTTCCAAAGGGCACCAACCTTCTGCGTGGGTCGCCACGCCTCCGGTCGGGAACCGCTTTAGGCTTCCGGATGGGCCAATCTTCCACGTGGGCCGCCACGCTTCCGACCGGGAACCAGTCCAGGCTTCCGAGTGGGCTGACGCTTAAAGTCAGTCGCCGACTCAGGCTTCCAAAGGGCACCAACCTTCTGCGTGGGTCGCCACGCCTCCGGTCGGGAACCGCTTTAGGCTTCCGGATGGGCCAATCTTCCACGTGGGCCGCCACGCTTCCGACCGGGAACCATCCAGGCTTCCGAGTGGGCTGACGCTTAAAGTCAGTCGCCGACTCAGGCTTCCAAAGGGCACCAACCTTCTGCGTGGGTCGCCACGCCTCCGGTCGGGAACCGCTTTAGGCTTCCGGATGGGCCAATCTTCCACGTGGGCCGCCACGCTTCCGACCGGGAACCATCCAGGCTTCCGAGTGGGCTGACGCTTAAAGTCAGTCGCCGACTCAGGCTTCCAAAGGGCACCAACCTTCTGCGTGGGTCGCCACGCCTCCGGTCGGGAACCGCTTTAGGCTTCCGGATGGGCCAATCTTCCACGTGGGCCGCCACGCTTCCGACCGGGAACCAATCCAGGCTTCCGAGTGGGCTGACGCTTAAGTCAGTCGCCGACTCAGGCTTCCAAAGGGCACCAACCTTCTGCGTGGGTCGCCACGCCTCCGGTCGGGAACCGCTTTAGGCTTCCGGATGGGCCAATCTTCCACGTGGGCCGCCACGCTTCCGACCGGGAACCAGTCCAGGCTTCCGAGTGGGCTGACGCTTAAAGTCAGTCGCCGACTCAGGCTTCCAAAGGGCACCAACCTTCTGCGTGGGTCGCCACGCCTCCGGTCGGGAACCGCTTTAGGCTTCCGGATGGGCCAATCTTCCACGTGGGCCGCCACGCTTCCGACCGGGAACCATCCAGGCTTCCGAGTGGGCTGACGTTTAAGTCAGTCGCCGACTCAGGCTTCCAAAGGGCACCAACCTTCTGCGTGGGTCGCCACGCCTCCGGTCGGGAACCGCTTTAGGCTTCCGGATGGGCCAATCTTCCACGTGGGCCGCCACGCTTCCGACCGGGAACCAATCCAGGCTTCCGAGTGGGCTGACGCTTAAAGTCAGTCGCCGACTCAGGCTTCTGGAGGGTATGACGCGTCAGCCTGCGTCCCGTCCAGGTATGACTTGCCTTGTATGGCCGACCGGCTATTTTCGGTCGGGAGAGCCTTTCGTTATAGCTAGAATGCTGCGTTTTACAAGATTGCATCACTCTAGGGCTCTCTGTACATTTTCAAGTGTAGGGCACTCCACGGTCGGTTAAGCCTCTTTCCATGTTCATCCTCCAAGTAGTAAGCGCCTGAATGCAATTTCTGCACTATCTTGAAGGGTCCGCCCCACTGTGGTTGTAATTTGCTAACATCACCGACCGGCTTTATACGTTTCCAGACTAGGTCCCCGGCGTGAAACGAGCGCGGCAACACCTTCTGGTCGTACCTTTGTTTCATGCGCTGACGGTACGTGAACATCCGGGCGGCTGCTTTTTCCCGGACTTCCTCTATGAGGTCAAGCTCTAAGCGCCTTCTTTCATCATTCCCTTCATCATAGCTTAACCGCCTGTCGGATTCACAGCCGACCTCGACCGGCACCACCGCCTCGCTGCCATAGACGAGGTGAAAAGGCGTCTGCCCGGTCGCCTCTCGGGGTGTGGTTCTGCTCGCCCAAAGGACCCCGGGCAGCTGCTCTACCCAGTTGGTTCCTGCATGATCCAGCTTTGTTTTGAGCCCTCTCAAGATTTCCCGGTTGGTGACTTCTGCCTGGCCGTTGCTCTGTGGATACGCCACAGATGTAAAAGCCTGATGGATGCCGTATGCCGAGCACCATTCTTTGATTTTCTTCCCTTGAAACTGCCGACCGTTGTCAGAAACCAACTTGTGGGGGATCCCGTATCTGCATAGAATGTTTTGCGACAAGAACTTAATCACCGCCTGCTCGGTGATCCTAGCCAGCGCCTCTGCTTCCACCCATTTGGAGAAGTAATCCACCGCGACCAACAAGAACTTCTTCTGGGCGGGGGCGATCGGAAACGGACCTACGATATCCATGCCCCATTGGTCGAACGGGCAAGAGACAGCAGATGTCTTCATTACTTCGGTTGGCCGGTGTGGCAGGCACTGGTGTTTCTGACATGAGATGCATGTTGCGGCCAACCGGTCGGCATCCTTCTGTAAAGTTGGCCAATAATACCCGGCCAACAGAGCCTTCCGGGCGGTGGCTCTACCTCCTGAATGATTACTGCAGACCCCCATATGGACCTCTCGGAGCACATAATCTGCGTCTTCACTGCTAAGGCATTTGAGCAATGGCCGGGCGTGAGCCCGTTTATAGAGGACATCTCCGACCATAGTGTATTGCGCGGCTCTCTTTCTGAACAGCCGAGCCTCCTCCCGGTCGGATGGTACTTCTCCCCTGGTCAAGAATGCAATCAATGGAGTTCTCCAATCGGTCTCCAATTCGATTTCTGCTTGCTGCTCGATTTGCATGACGAATAAAGCATGGCAGGCCGGCCGAGGGATCACCCAAGCTCCGACTGCGCTAGCTAATTTGGCTAGCTCATCCGCTTTCATGTTGCTCTCCCGAGGGATCTTCTGTAAGAGTACCTCCCTGAAACCCGCCTTCAGCTGTTCATAGGCATTGATGTACTCTTGCAGCCGGTCGCTGTTGACTTCGAAATTACCGGCCAGTTGCTGTATAGCAAGTTGCGAATCTGAGTATAGCCACACCCGGGTGGCGCCGACATGCCGGGCGGCTTGCAGACCAGCTAGAAGTGCTTCATATTCAGCTTCATTATTCGTCGCCTTGTGTTCTAATCGCACGGACAGGTGTAGTCGTTCTTCTTCGGGTGAAACCATGAGAACGCCGATTCCGCTTCCTTGCCGAGAGGATGCCCCATCAACGTACACCTTCCATACGCCCTCGGCCTCATCAGGATGCAATTCCGTGAGAAAATCGGCTAAGGCTTGCGCCTTGATAGCCGGCCGGGGTTGATATTGTATGTCATACTCGCTCAGCTCAGTTGTCCACTTGACTAGCCGCCCTGAGGCGTCTGGGTTTGTGAGTACCCGACCCAAATTACTGTTAGTCAATACAGTAATTGGGTGAGATAAGAAATACGGTCTGAGTCGCCGGGCGGCTAAGAACAGTATGTAGCCCAATTTTTCGAGTGTCGTGTACCGACACTCGGCTCCTTTAAATAAGTGAGCAAAGAAGTACACCGGCCTTTGCTCAGTTTTTTCTTGCCGGGCCAACACCATGCTGCCCGAGTCGGAGGAAGCTGCCAAGTATACATATAAATTCTCCTTTGGCTCCGGCCGGGAGAGTGTCGGTAGCTCGGACAGATAAGCTTTCAGCTCCTCGAAGGCCCTGTCACATTCTTCGTCCCACTGAAATTTGGTGGCCCGGCGTAATGTCTTGAAGAATGGCAGACCCCGTTCGGCTGATCGGGAAATGAATCTGGACAGGGCGGTTATCCGCCCGGTCAGCCGCTGAGCTTCCTTGAGATTTCGTGGGGCCGGCATCTCTAGAATGACCTTTACTTTGCCCGGATTTGCTTCGATTCCCCGCTCGGTGACTATATAACCGAGGAACTTCCCGCTCCGAGCCCCGAATAGACATTTGGCCGGATTAAGCTTCAAGCCAAACCGCCGCAGAGTTTGGCAAGTTTCTTCAATGTCGGGGATTAGTTCTTCTGCCCGGGCAGTCTTGATCAGAATATCGTCGACGTATACTTCGACGTTACGCCCCATTTGCGACCGGAACACCTTGTTCATCATTCTTTGGTACGTGGCGCCCGCATTCTTGAGGCCGAACGACATGACAGTGTAGCAGTAGGTGCCGTCAGCCGTGACAAAGCTAACCTTCTCTTGGTCGGCAGCAGCCAGTGGGACTTGGTGGTATCCCTGGTACGCATCCAGCATCGATATGAACTGGCTGCCAGCCGTCGAGTCTACCATTTGATCGATCCGTGGAAGTGGGTAGCAATCTTTTGGGCATGCACGGTTGAGGTCTCGGAAATCAATGCATACCCGCCACTTGTCGTTGGGTTTGGACACCAGCACCACATTCGCCAGCCAGGCCGGGAACTGAACTTCCCGGATGTGTCCTGCTTCCAGCAGTCTTTCTACTTCCGCCCGGATGACTTGATTCTGCGCGGCGCTGCGATCCCTTTTCCGTTGCTTTACTGGCCGCGCGCCCGGGTAAACATGGAGCTGGTGTTCCGCGACTTCCGGTCGGACCCCCTTCAGATCTTTCGCCGACCAGGCGAATACGTCTTGATTTCGAGCGAGGGCGTCGATTAGGGATTGCTTCAGCTCCTCCGGAAGTCCTGCAGCAATTTGTATCTTGGTATCTTCCCTACCGGGCAAAAGTTGTACCTCATCTTTGTCCTCCCGCAATTCTGCCCAAGGGGAGGCTTGCACCATGTTGCAGCCGCTACCTGTCCGCCTTGCCTTTTGACCTCCCGAGCGGACATCATCAGCATAGCAGCGCCGGGCCACGGTCTGATCGCCCTTCACCTCGCCGACTCTGTCGCCGACCGGAAACTTCACCTTGAGGTAGTAGGTGGAGACTACCGCTTTAAATTCGTTGAGAGCCGGTCGACCGAGAATGGCGTTGTAGGCAGCTGGGGCATCCACAATCAGAAATGTGGTCCATCGTGTTCTCTTGAGTGGCTCCTCTCCAAGTGAGACGGCCAGCCGTATCTGTCCGATCGGCTGTACTTCGTTCCCCGTAAATCCGAACAGGGGAGTAGCCACCAACTCTAGCTGCGATAATTCAATTTGCAGTTGATCGAAAGCTCGTTTATATAAAATGTTTACCGAGCTGCCGGTGTCCACAATGGTGCGGTGGACTTCGTAGTTGGCGATGACAGCCGTGATGACCAGCGGGTCATCGTGCGGCACCTCCAATCCTTGCAAATCCTGCGGCCCCCAGCTGATTTGGGGCCCTTGAGCTTGAGAGGTGCTGACTCCGACTTGGTGAATTTCCAGTCGGCGCACCTGCGTCTTTCTGGCTCGGTTGGAGTCGCCGCCGGTCGGACCGCCGGAAATCACATTGACGCCTCCTCGGACGGCGTTCTGGTGATTAGCTTGATCTTCGTCAAGTTCCTCCACCTCTTCCTGCTCGGGCCGAGGAAACAATTGCCGGGCGGCGGGGGCATCCCGCCTTTGTCCTTATTGGGCTGTGGCACCCTGACCACGCCCGCGTCCCTGCGGGGTTTGTCGTCCTTGACCCCTGCCGAGTGGGGCCCGAGCTCTGCCGCATGCTCGGCAGTCCTCAGTGTTGTGCGTATTACACTGGTGAAACGCACAATACGGTGCCCATCTGTTGGGCCAGGTTCCCCTGTGCCACCTGCACTTGCTGGGGTCTCATTCCGGGCCGATCGGCCGGTCGGGGACTGCGAATCGGTCCTCCTGGCGATTTGTTATGTTGAGGTGCGGGCTGTGGGCTAACCATTACTTCCTTCCTCCGGGCGGCTTGCGCTTCCTCTACATTAATATACTTGACAGCCTTCCCGAGCAGGCTGTCGAAATCCTTCGGTGATTTCCTGATCAGGGATCGGAAGAAATCACCCTCTTGGAGCCCTTGTGAGAAGGCGGTGACCAGTACTTCAGGCGTGGTGTTGGGCACCTCTATAGCTACTCCATTGAACCTCTGGATGTAGGCCCGGAGTGACTCTTTCGGACCTTGCTTCAGAGCGAACAAATTGAGGCTGGTCTTATGGTGCCTCCGACTGCTTGCAAAATGTTGCAGAAACAGCCGCTTTACCTCTGCAAAACTCCCAACTGATCCACCCGGGAGCCCGCCAAACCATCGTTGAGCCTGCCCGGAGAGGGTTGTTAGGAAAGCGCGGCATTTGACGCCCTCCGGGTATTGGTGCAACTGGGCAGAGCTTTCAAATTTCATGACGTGCTCCTCGGGGTCACTGGCCCCCGAGTACTCAGGCATGGTGAAGAATCGTAGATTCTTGGGAACGGGATCCCCAAGCATTTGTGAGGAGAAAGGACTGCGAGTCGGATAGGCCGCGGCGGGGTCAGCTAAACCTTTCCCTTTATCTGGGCGTGTCTGGTGCGCCAGGCTGGACGCTGAAGCTTCGGTCGGGGCTTCTAAATTTCCCCGTACAGAGGGACCAGGGGGCCGGGCCCCTTGACTACCGGTCGGCGGATGCGATTGTTGTGCCTTCTGCGTCCGGACAGACATCAGCATTTCATATTCTTCTGGCGAAAGAGTGACCGTCAGTGGATTGGGGTTTTCCATTCTTCGCTCTCGATCAGGCAGAAAGCCCTCCTTCTAGCGCCAAATTTGATCCTGTCGCCGAGCGTAGTGGAGCTACAACCGGATGACGGTGTAGCGATGGGTGACGTGGATGCCGACGGGATGTCCTCGCGCAGAATGACGGCGCCGTAGGGGGTATCCTCCGACGGAACGGAGCGGATGTCGCCTGGTGCACGGCTGGAGGTGGACCTGCTGAGGAAGATGACCGTTAGTAACCTAGCCGGGAGACGTCCCGGCAAGGCACTCCGACGATCAAGTTAGTACTCCGATGAACAGGAATAATAGAGCAATGTAGGTGAGGAGCTTCGCGAGCGCGCGTACCTGATAATGAGGAGGGGAGTGGCTTATATAGCCGGGGAAAAGGGCCAAGTATGGCCTGTGTCAGGATTCTCTGACAGGGTCAGAAGATATGGTATGGTTATGTCGATTTGGGTATGGCCTGTGTCAGGATTCTCTGACAGGGTCAGAAGATATGGTATGGTTATGTCGATTGTAACCAACCTTCTTTGTCGTATACTATTTGTCTTATGTGAGGACAAAGACAGGTTTCTGTAAGTCGGTGCCTGTCAGAGAGTGTCAGTTCGTACGAGTGGTGACAGCCTGTTACCTGCAGCTGGTGCAGGTGTATTTTGTCCTTATCCCAGGGTGATTCCGAGAGAGTGCCCGAGTGGACACCCGGACTGCACGCCCGGATGGATATCAAGCGTGGGCATAAAGGACTGCCGGGCGGATGCACTCGGCTGAATGAGGCGTGTAAGCCTTAATGTGGCCGGGCGGAAATACCCGGATAGACGAGGCGTGTAAGCCTTAATGTGGTCGGCCGGGTTTGACCGACCGGATGAACCGCCATATTTATACTAACCGGCCGCCTTGAGTCCGACCGGCCGGCGAAGACCCTGGGCCCGGCCAGGATGTTTGCCGAGTTGGCTGCCCGTACAATGACGTGGACCTTGAAGCTGGCTAGGTCGTTTGCCACGTTGGCTGCCCGTATGGTGCCAACTATATGGCAGGATCACATAGCTTCCGTTTGCAAAAGAAACAGCCACAGCCTTTGCTGTTCGGTTTTTCAGCATGCAAAACCACAGTTGTTCTGTTTGCAGCATGCAAAGCCACAGTCGTTCCGTTTTCAACATGCAAAACCACAACCTCTGAACGTCAGCACCGCACATCCAAAAAGGAGAGGGAGAGAGAGAGGAGAGAATAGAAAGGCTTAGGGTTTTTTTCTTGATGGCTCATGAGGTATTTATAGGCTACAATAGGGACCATGTGTTAAAATACAGAAAGATTTAGGGGCAGAAAGGTCAAACTCCTGAATTTGAGGGTTTCTGGGAGAAATTTGGAAGAAGAGGGGCCAATTTTCAAAATGGTTGAATCCCTTAAATTTCCTTTCTCTTCCCTAGTTTCCCGCTTTAATTCCCTTTCTCTTCCCAAATTTTCGGCCGATACCATAAATCCCTTTCTCTTCCCAAATTTTTGGTCGATACCATCTTTTCCCTTTCTCTTCCCCAGTTTCCGGCCGATACCATCTTTTCTCTTCTTTGCTGAGTTCGTGCGAGCGGTGAGTTTTGTCCTCGAGCGCGCGATCGCCGGTGGCGTTGGCTCGCTCTTCGACTTGGATCGGGGTTTCTTTTTCCATCGTCCTCACCAAGCGTTGGTTCTCCATTCATTGAGGTAAGCCCTAGTTGTTCCCTTGGTGGTTTATGGTTTAGGGGTGGACATTTTGATTTAGCCCTAAACATGCGAAATGTTCTGGTGTTGTTGATCTGGTGGCAGCGTGGGAGCTTTGGACTTCTCTGCTCATCCGGCCTACTATGGGATATCTCTGAGCATTGGATCAATTGGCAGATCAAGTTAATTGAGGTCCTCATCGGTGGGTTAAGGTAAGCACGTTTGATCAAGATTGAAAGCTGTTTAGAGTTCGATATTCCTCCTGGAAGTTATTCTGTGAACGTATTTTGGATTTGTAATTTGGAAATTCTTTCGTTGTATTCGTGGTTTGATCTGATGCGGACTTGCAAAGGAGTTTTGGATCTGTTTAGGGGATTAGATCAGGTAATGCGTTTGGGTGTGGATTTCTGATAAATTGATGCAAATGGATCTTTCTGGTTCTTGGATTGGAACGTTTGTTTCTGTGATACGGTGGTTAGATATACTGGATTCGTTCAAATTTTGGATCTGAGTCTTTGATCTCGTGATGAACTCTTGTGTTGTTGTGTTCTTGTGTCTCATTGTGAGTTGGGATCTTGAGTTCGGTTGTGGTTGATCGAGAGGGGTGATGGTTCAGATCCTGTGTTAGGGTTTAGCTGGCATTTATTGATCGATTTCGGGTTGATCTCTGTGTTCCTGTTCTTAACCGTGTGTATCATTGTTGAGGGTGAGTTAATTTGTGTGAAAGAATTGGGATTTAGGGTTTAGGATTAAGTGGGATTAATCCTTAATCAATGCTAATTTTAATTGGATTTAGGATTAGCCTAAGAGTGTGGTTTAGGATTACCGTGAACCTTACCTAGTGTTTGGTTGGTTAATCCGGATTCATCTTGGTATCTAGTCAAATTATTATTTGTATAAATAGTTAAAATTATGTGTTGTGATACAGGTCATTGACGCGGCTATTTGGATTACACTTGCGACGGATATTATTTCAGACAGGGGTTCTTTACGCTTACGATCTACTACATCGAAGGCGGGTATCTCTGACTCTTCTTTTAGATTAGTCACAGATATATGTTTGATATGCTTTATTTAGCAATAGAGTAATAGATTATAGTGTAACTCTTCTATTTGTCTTGCTGATACTGTTTATGCTGGACCTGGCATGTGATACCTATACCTTTAGGACTTAGGTTATGGTGCATTATCTACGATCCTTGCATATCATGTTGATATAGGTAGACTAGATAGTGGATGTTGTTTGACCAGTGTCATGCATCATCGTGCACTGTGCATCACTGTCGATCAGGGGCCCCTTTGTGAGTGAGTCAGGTCGACAGTCATACGGACCTACCCCTATGGCCACTCATGGGTTAGTGGTTGACAGAGTATGGGTAGGGGTAGACAGAGATGTCCCCCGGATAGGGCATGGAGTAGGGGTGTTACACCGGCAGCATTCCGTCTACTCGATCGCTCAGGAGTAGTTCGCTCAGGAGTAGTGATGGTAGAGTATGGACGGCAGTCACAGCCCTACGTCGAAGGGTGGCCTCCGCTCAGCTTCCTCCTGTACATAGGTGACGATGTCTGACCGACGGCAAGGGTGACCATGTCATTGCACCTTGTGTATACCTATATTTTGCACTTACTTGTGCTTGTTTTACTTGGATGCTGCATATGATTTACATGCACTTATAAGAGACCCTTATGTCTGGTTCTGGCGACTCTGCTACATTGGTATGGTATTTCCTACTTCCTCTTTCATTGTACTTACCCCTGCCTGTACACGTGTTATTTCGATAGTCTGTTACACTGTTGCTAGCTTAGACTATCCTACATATATGATGAGATATCCGCTGAGTTCTATGACTCATTCCGTTCGCTTCTTGTTTTTATTTCAGGATGATCGACTGGAGTGCCCTGCAGCCTGTCCCTCTACTTGTGTTGAGACGATTTCTTGTTGGCCTGTATATGTCGGTGGTACCTGTTCGTACCCTTTTTATTTGTCATTCAGTTATATTTCCATTTGCTGTTCCGCTGCAGTATTTTCGATATGGTTGTACTTTTGTAAACCATGGTGGCCTTTTGTGTATTGTGCTTTGTCGTAAGTCGTATCGGTACGCAGTTTTTTGTCTTTGTTGGCGTTTTCGTTTACTACAAACAGTTGTTCCAGCCCTATAGGTTGTGGTACAATCAGTCGAGGTGATCGTAGAGGTTAGGGTTTTGACTTGTCCGCCGGATCAAGGGAGTGGCAGTTTGGTCGGTATCAGACGGGCGGCTCTTCGGAGCGTGACACCATGAGGAGGAGTTGGGTCTTGCCACCTAATGGATCAAGGCCCGATCCATTAATGAAAATCCATTTCACTAAAGGATTTTCATTGTTCTACATCACCAATACTCATATTTAAATATGGGTTCCACTTATTATGAGTACAAATATCTCCCCGTGTTTAAGATATCGAATGCCGTTGATTAATTTAAATTACTGACAATTTTAATTAATCATCATCTAACTCCTTGATTAGTACCACTCATCCTTTCATCATGTTGGACTAAGTCCACCTGCAGGATTTAACATGATGAACTTTATGAGCTCATCAAGGGGGCATCATCAACCCGACTCACCACGGTTTCCATCTATAATCAACGGCACACCATGTAAATAATATTATTTCGCAACTTATCGGGCCTATCGATTTAATAGAATAAATCTCGCTCATTGGTAAATCAAAGAAATAAATATTAAGTACATGTGTCCACTATTATATCAAGATTCAGAGAATGTACTCCATAATAAATTGAGGTCTGATCCAATTATAAAGTTAGTATAAATTGGATCACCTCTATGTCGGTCCTGCTCAATACACATAAAGTGTACTAGTGTAATTCTATGATCAAGATAAACCAACACCAAATTACACTACAACCATCCCGATGGTTTGTCCAAATCCATCTTGGTTGTGAGCCTCTACTTATACTTTACAAGGGACTGATAACATGATATTTTGTGCGACACCACACACCATGTTATCTACAATGTAAAGTATTAGACAATATGCACATACTAATATAAACATGCAAACAGTGATCTTGTGGTTCTCTTTCAAAATGTAGATATCTATACAAAAAAGCAAGGCTTTTACTATACATCCTAACACTCACAAGCACAATAGGGATACCTTGATTGACAACTTAGACTGGGTTGAGATGCTTAGGTCTATACCTTCATTCAAGATGCTCTAAGTCAGTGCATCTAAAGTAGTTGGGACAATAAATATCACTGAACATTAATCAAGTTAAGTAATCAATCTTAGAAACTCTAACTTGATAAGACTACTTAACTTGACTAACCCAAGTGAAAGCTACTATTTTATAATAGTTAGTAAGTAACAAACTGGTTTAGACAACGACCCAAGGATTTGTGTTTTTGTGTTTTTCAAATTATTTTTTAAAATTATTGCATGGTTTACTTTTATATGCTTAGACTTAAATTATGCTTGGACTTAAATGGGTATATCAACTTATTTCAAAATTAATTTCCTGCACTAGTTCCTTTTTATTGCTTAACTATTTCAAATCAGTTACTTAGAACATATTAATTGCCTCCTTGAAAATAATTCTTGACACTAAAATTAATTTCCTACATTAGTTCCTTTTTTATTAACTTAGAATTATTTTTCAAAATGTACTTATGTTTTCAAAATTCATGGGCTCTGATACCTAATTTTTTTTACTTTTCTTTCTTTTCACTCTCTTTAATCAAATTTTTTTATATATGGAAAAAAGGAAAAATAGGAAAAAGAATTTTTTTTTCAAAGAATGTCTCTTGCAAAAATTTTTTGATATATGGCAAAGGGGGAGAATAGAAAACGTGAAGTTAAAAAGTTTTTCAAATATTTTTTTTTCAAAAACATTGTTTTTCAGGTTTTCAAAAAGGATGTTTCTATTTTTTTCAAAAAGAAGAAATTTTAATTTAAGTTTTTTTCTTTCTCTCTCTATTTTTCAAAGACTCTATTTTTCAAAGGGAAAAGTTTTAATTCAACTCAAAATTTTTTAAAGTACCTTTTCAAAGTGATACTTGGGATTTTTCAAAGTAATGAACCTTTCAAAGTAATACTTAGAATTTTTCAAAAAGGTTAGAAAATCTTTTCAAATTGAAAATTACATATTTTTCAAAAGCTTCAGAGGGAGAATTTTATATCAAGGGGAGCTTTATGCATTCTTTCAATTTGCAAGATTTTCCAAATTACAAATGTTTTAAAACCTAAAGGGGGAGATTACTTATCAAGGGGGAGAGATTTTTTTTTCAAATTCTTTCAACTTCAAAAATTGCTTTAATGTTGAAAATATTGTTTAACTCTATTTCTCTACATACTTATATGTTTTTAACTTAACTTTTGAACTGGGTTGTCATAAATCAAAAAGGGAGAGATTGTTGATGTCGGAAGTACCAGATCGAACTTGGTTTTGATAATGGAAAGTGATCGAAGTTAAGTTTGTGTTGTGATTTAACGTATTTGCTAAGTGTGCAGGAAAGTCCTAGTTTGTTTAAGCACAAAGTCTTTAATTGCAGGGTTGAGCGTGAAGTCCTGGTTGAGGACTGGGCACGGTCCTACCCGAGGGTTAGACACCGTAGACTTGACCGAGGGTTGGGCACGAAGACCTAGTCGAGGACTAGGCACAAAGTCCTAGCTGAGGGCAAGGCACCGAAGACCTAACTAAGGGTTGGGCACGAAGACCTGGTCGAGGACTAGGCATGAAGACCTGATCTGGAAGATCGGGCAGAAGACTTAGCCGAGTGAGGACTACGGACAAAAGTAGGGATGGGTCAAGGTACGGACGTTTCAAGATCTGAGAGCTACAAAGGCCAAGCAAAAGTCCAACCAAAGGTGTCGGTTGGCAAAAAGTAACTTCTCCAGAGTGGAGTAGGTGAGGATGTGTTCCCTGGAAGAGGGAACAGTAGGTGTCAGTTTGACCTAGGATTTCATTTGAAATTCAAAGTCAATATCAGATAGCTCTGGCTGTCAAATATTCATGCATTCTATATATACTATTGTTTTCCAGGACTAACCCTGATTGCAGGATAAGAGGAGCAATTGGTCATATTCGGGGCGCCTGAGAGGACTCAGGCGTCAAGCGCACGAGAGGTCTCGGGCACCCCAGTTGGTTTTTCTTAACGTTGGCGAAGCTGAGTTGGCGGCTGCTGATTGAACGCACCACGTCAGCACTTAGGCACCCCAACCCTGTTGGGGTAATCTATGGTCCAGACTGACCATGTGTTTTGAGTTTGGGAAAAGGGTTTAAGTTAGGTTTACCCTTGTGTTCTAATATGTGTATGTAAGTGTGCAGGTTTGCAGGTTACACATATTGACTTAGCTGGACGACTTCGGGTATGGTGAAGGGTGGCATGGAGGCAAGCCGTGAGCTTGTGTGCACCCAAGGGGCCATGGATAGCAGGGACGATGAGCCGAGGGGCGCGGACTTTGAGGCGTACGTGAAGGATGACATGGAGGCAAGCTAAAGGCTTGTGTGCGCATCTGAGGGACGAGGGCCGAAGACGAAGAGGGTGTGAAGGCAACAGTCGAGGCTGCTGGTGAAGAGTCAGCTGAGTTGTGAGGGGTCGAGTGCTGAGGGAATGTACTCGGGAAATCCTAGGGGTCGAATGCTGAAAGAATTGTACTCGGGAAGGGAAAAACCTAGGTGGCAGTCGACTGGGCCCCAGGTAGTCGACTGATAAAAGGGGCAGAAAGATCAGTCGACTGCTATGGGGGCAGTCGACTTGTAGCAGCCAAAATTCGAACATTGGGCTTGCAACGGTCGAGTTTGAGTGGGGGCAGTCGACTGGTGGCGGCCAAAACAGAGGTAAGCTCTATTTAAAAGGGCTTCGTTTTGGCTAGGACTCTTGACGAATTTGGCTTTGGGTAAAGGCCAAATAGTAGTCTTTGGTGCTCAGAGGTGTAGTTGGGATTGTGGCGAGGTTTCTCCACCCACAAGGAGCTACACGAGCTAGCCGGAGGGCATCCGGGGAGTAATCTACCGAAGGATCAAGGGATCGTCCACCTTACAGACTGCCATGGAGTAGGAGCGTCATATCCGAACCACGTAAACGGTAACATGTTAGCATTTGGTTGTTTTTATTGTTATTGTTTCTGCTTGCGCACGCTAACATCGTAGGTAGAAATCGAAAGAAGCTATTCACCCCCCCCCCTCTAGCTTGCTTGTCACGATCTAACAAGCCCCAGTGCACTCAGGCGCCCGAGAAAGGATAGAATTTGGCCAAGTTAGCGGATGACGACGCAGCCGAATCGGCGACGTGGAGGCGCCCCCATGCGCACTCGGGTGCCCGATTGCCAATATAAAAGATGTTTTGCCCCCTCAATCCCACACATCAATTCAAGCATTCAGAATCACTGCGATCAAGCTTCCGTGCTCAAGTTCTCCACGCCAAAAACAGTCCGAGATCAACGACACACTGCATCTATGACGAAACGACTTCATCTTCCTTAAGCAAGTGTTGTCGGTATAAAGTTTTATTTTTATTTGCACTTAAACTTACATACTCTATAACTCATTTTGCGTATTATAAAATTAACCAACGAAAATGATCAAGGACAGTAGGCTTTGGAGTAGGAGCCGTCACAAACTCCGAACCAAGTAAAAACAAAATTTGCTAGCACTATTGTTACTTATTCTTTTTATTATTCCGCTGCGTTTACTCATTTTTTTAATCCAGAAAATTTCGAATCAGTAATCAACCCTCCCCCCTCTATCGATCACATCGATCCCACATTGGATTAGTAGTGTGGGAATAGAATAACGGACTCGAATAAATATCGCTCGAGTGGTGTTACACCAATTTTGAAATAAAAAAATAATGATAAATTTGTCAAAAGAAGTAATTGCACCAATTCTGACTAATGGTGAAAAAATAAAAATTTAAAATCGAAAATACAAATTTGTCAAAAGAGGTAATTGCTCGAAAATAATATTTTTTGCTCGAAAAAAATTGAAAAAGCAATGCTCTTATGGTGGTGGCACTAATTCAGAGTACTCCTACTCCGATACTAATTGTAGAATCCAAAAGCACGCTAGAAGGGAATGAATAGCGCAAGCCGCTTTTCACTTTTTCGGAAAACATGAGAATACGCAGTGGAAATAACAAAAGAAAACACAATGTTAACATTATTTCTTTTTACTTGGTTCACAACCTGATCACTGCCAGTCCAAGTCTCGCACTCATTGAGTGCTTTCTTTGGGCAAACCACTATTAGTTCTAATAATTAAAATGTTATGGAATTGAAGGACAATTAAAAAACAATAATACTGAGGACACTGAGTAGGATCTTGGATGTTGTCATCGGAGAAGTGTTTGAGCGTCATAGAGAACTTTTTGAAGCAACACGGAAGTCATAGAGAATGCTATCATCAAGCTGGTCGAAGCCTCATTTTATAACCTCATCTAGGTGCCTAGATTGGTCCCAAGTGCCCCCATCAAGTTGATGTGGCGAGACCTCAATGAATCTCTATCCGCCAAAGTTTATCCTGTTATGGGCTCCTGGACCACTCCCGGGCACCTGGACGCTGCCATGCGCAGGCCACTCAAAACGCGCCAACTCAACCGCATCCGTGGCTGGGTTCAGCCATTCCAGTTGCCTGGACCCACTAGGGGCACCTGGACCTCCGAGCACCTGGACCTCTTCCCAAGCGCTCGGAAGACTTTTCTCGACCAACTTCCAACTTTAATTTTCTACACCACAGAGTTAGAAAAAACAGGCATAACATATATATTGTATGTTCAGACTAACCCTGTGTTGCAACTAAAGAGATTGGAAATTAGCAGCATCCAGGGCGCCTGAGAGGTCTCAGACCCTGGAGAAGCCAGGCGCCCGAGAGGTCTCAGGCGCCCTACAACACAGGCACCCAAAATGTCTCAGGCGCCCCTGTGAAGTTTACTCAACCTAAGCGACGCTGAGTTGGCAGTTGTTGATTGGATCACCACATCATCAATACAGATGCGCCGAGCCTCTCAAGCACCTGGGAAGGATAAAGTTTGGACTTGGTCAGCGGATCACAACGCAGCTGGATCGCTGTCTTGGGGCGTCCCTATGGGCACTCGAGCGCCCGAGTGCTTGTATAAATGGAGTTTCGAGCCACAGCATTCCACATCAATTTCCACTCTATCTATGCTCAAGTTTGCTACACCGAGACAGTCCAGGAACTCCGAAATGCTACTCCGACAATAATGTACTCTCCTTTTTATTTCAGTCA
Organism: Boesenbergia rotunda; assembly: GCA_024364735.1. Classification (NCBI taxonomy): domain Eukaryota; kingdom Viridiplantae; phylum Streptophyta; class Magnoliopsida; order Zingiberales; family Zingiberaceae; genus Boesenbergia; species Boesenbergia rotunda. The sequence continues at coordinate 236,298 of JAGFNQ010005814.1, forward strand.
AAGTTGTTGGTATTAAGTTCATTACTTCTGTACTTATAATTGTATATCTGTAACTATTTTTGCGAACTTATAGAATTGCCCAACGTAAACAGTTAAGGACCGTGGGCCTTGGAGTAGGAGTCATCACAGACTCTGAACTAAGTAAAAACAAAGCTGTTAGCATTGGTTTTGACTTAAGTTCTTTTATTTCCACTGCGTTTACTCTCTACTTGAATCCGAAAGTTTTCGAATTGATATTCACCCCCCTATCAATCTCACCGATCCCACACTTTCTTACATACTTAGTTAAGCTTGTTAGAACGATAATCCTTAACTTTGAACTTTTGCCAATATCAAATATAGATTTGCTTAACTAATACTTCCAACACAACAAAACGTATTACCGTTCCTAATTCTTTTGTAAAAATGAATTGACTATCAGAAGTGATCAATGATTGTGAGTCTTGACTAGCAATTGTTGAATTATGAATCAAATAAAAATAAGCTTATCGTTCTGTTCTTGTCTTTACTTTATTTCCACTGCCCATCTTTGAAAAAGATAAAAGAGTTTTTGAAAATCATGAAAAAGTGACCGCTTTTCACCCTCCCCTCCAACGCTCTATTCGATCTTACATAGAAAAAAAAATGATGAACCAGGCAGCAGACAAATTGAACCTGGGGTGACTGGCCCGGCCCCACGGAAGTTTTTCACCGGTCACCAGGGTAAATTGGGAAGCGCTCGCGGTGGCAATCTAGAAGCCCAGCGTCCCAGGGTTCGCGCCCCATTTGGAGGAAAAATTTCTGCAAAATGCGCCGTAGCTGGGGATCGAACCGCGGATGTCTGAGTTAATAACTAGGTACCTTACCGCTGCACCATAACCCCGGGAGCCTATTCGATCTTACATAGTCTTCTACATAATGACAGCTTAATAAACTTATATAGGCCTAAGGAAGGCTATGATTTTCTCTGTTCTCTATATTAAGAATCTTCATACCTTATCTAAGTATATAATTTGTAAAACGATAACTATCTATGGGAGATGATAGAACTGTACTGTTCTTCTAAGTTTGTAAATCCTATGCTGGCTAAGTAAGGTCGTGTTAGGAGTCGTTGCGAACTAGGAAGGTCGTCCAATTGCAGGACTAGTCAGGCCAAATGTCAGACTACATGAATTAATGAAAAAAAATGAAGTATAATCGTACAAAACTAACCTCTCAATAAGTTGGTCAAATTTCGGAGATTATTACTAAAAGTTATCGTATAAGTTGACTTCATCAAAATACTATCATCGAGTTAGTTAAGCATTGCACGTAGATTCTAATGTGTTAATTGTTCTAGTTTCTAAAAGCTTGGACAAAATTGAAGGTTCAAGTCAAGCAGTTTGATACTCTTTTACTTTAGCTCCCGATCAAAGCAATTGAAGATGTTTAGAGCTAATCATTCACTGTTATATTTGTCTTAATTCTCTAACCTCATTGTAAATCTCAACCTCAAATTCTACTCCTTTGAAAACTTGAAATAAGTGTCTTAATTCTCTAATATAAATGGCTTCTAGGAGTAAACCAAGTAAATACACATGTGAGTATTAATATCTCATCTTTGTTTTAATCCCATTGCATATTAATTTTGCGTTTTCATATCGCAAAAATCACTCTCTGTGAAGATGACCTACAGGATTGTGGGATGACTCTTGCCACCACATTCAATTGTTACAACTACAAACGACTGTGCGATACCTGACACAACGAGACTGTTGGGGAATGGAACCCCAGGAATAACCAAAGGCATACCACAGTAGTCGTATCATACAATTCATGGAGAGGATGAAAGTCAAGTTAATGGAAGTACAGTCAAACAATAACTTGTGTTTTTTTTTTGTGTGTCAGTCTGGGCACGCACGTAGCCTCAAGGGACCTAAGTCTGAACACACTCATGTCTTCTTGTCAGCCAATCTTCGCATCTTAAGCCTCTCACTCCTCCAGAGTTTAGGGCTTGAAGCCTGAAGCTTCTCAGTCTTGGAAGGACCACGAGTATGAGCCCTGCTGCTCCTTGAAGAACTAGATACATGAAGCTTCTTACTCTTTGGTTGAGGCAGAGCAGCAACCAAACTGACTTGCCTCTTTTTTTTCTTGGGCTTCCGTCCTCTCCTTTTACCGGTGTAGCAGGGCTTCAGAACTGTTTGCGGTGGCATTTCAACATTAGTTTCTAGTTGACTTGCTTCTGGCACTGACACCATAGGGGCAGTACTTTCATTGCCAGAATGGGTCTCGCTGTTTGACTTTTCCATATCCTCAAGCTTATCAGTTTCATGACTCACATTCTCAAAGTTCTGATATTCTTCCTCAGCTACTTGGTTATCAATCAACACATCTTCATTCTGCAACTCCACACAAGATAGAAACCAATCAAAAGATATTCTTGATAATATATATTCAATAAATAGAAGAAGAAGAAGAAGAATTGGCATTGTAATACCTAGTCTACTCCTAAGACTGATTACATAAACATGGTCCAAGTACTAAAGCTCTCCCGAGAATGATAAATAAATGCTTTTCAGAGCAGTAGCAATGACTAACAGTTTTCTAAAACTAGATTGGGCAGGACACTGGAAGCCCTGTGGGTTCTCAGTTTTCCTGTTGAAGTGCTTCTATAAATAATATGGGACCAGTTTGACCTCTAGCCGGTTGTGGTTCAACCAGTTGAACATGCTGATCTGGCACAGGTTTGAAAACACACAAGGAAGCAAAAAAATACAAAGAGCAGAGAGCAGACTGCTTACCTCTTTGCACAAGTCTCTCATGTGGTGCTGATCGAGGGTTACATCACCAGCAGACAACAAGCCATAGCTTGAGCCTTCACTCACAGGCATAACCGCCTCCGTCTCATAATCAGATTCATGGCGTGGTGGTGTACCTGGAAGCCGATTTGACAATGTACCTTCACCAGTAACATTTTGCAGAAAACTCAGTGGTGGATCTCCCAGAAAAAAATTGGCAGCAGATCGCGCTCTTACATCTCTGCCCATTACATTGTTGAGCTGAGTCTTCAACTTCACAATTCGAGTTTGAACAGATTCAATGTTCAAAAGAATTTGTTCAAGGGAACCATCACCGCCTTTCAAGCCAAGCAACCACTCATTATCATCATTGCCTATAATGTTGTCATCTGATGCAATCATTCATGATGAAACATGGTCAAAAGATGTCACAATGAATAATATAAGCAATCCTGTATTTCTATATAAAAAAAAACTAAATTCTTAGAGTTAAGCAAAAATTTGTCTTAGAAAGTTTTGAATTTTGAATTTCTGATATATGTTATTGTCTCCAAATAAAAGATATCCCTGACAGGTAGAATATGTTTTCACTAGCTGAATTGTTTTAGGCATCACAAGTGCTCCAAGGAAGAAATGACACAAAAGCACTTATTTTTCCACAACATTCCTTATAAAATCAAATAATTTCCAAAGCTAGTTATCATTCTATTCACTGGAATTGTATAAGCATGTGAAGCAAAAACGAAGAAGGAACTATATTAGGAGTGAAAGAAAGCAACACCCATATTCTTCTTTTTCAGGTCAACTATCAAGCAAACTCATGATTTAATCTCAGATTACAACTCAGGATAGCACAGTATTACGAAGAGTGTCGCTGGCTACCAAATTGTTGGCTTGTTGCCAGATAGGCATTCATTGATGAATCATAAAAACGCTATATTGCTTAAAGTAATAACTAAGGCTCCATATGGGCCCTGTGCTTGACGAGCACATGGAAAAATATCAAATCAATAAACTTGGCAAAAATTATAAATTAAGTTTTTGATTCACATTCAAATTAATCATCCTAAATAATTCATACTTCAATATAGATTATTTTGTATGGTGACAAAACATATAGCTCAAAACAGATAGCATTTAACATGCATGCCAAAAATGTAATCCAACAATAAATACATCACAAAACACATCATTTAACATACATGTCAACCAATCAAGCAGTACATCAAAGGAAAACTTACAAGATGAACTAATCAATACATAGCATATGGGTCTTGTTTGTCTGTGTGGCAAAATTGTTCTAGTCATTAACTTAGACACGATTTCAAATTTAACAAGCCAGGATTAATTTGGTTTGAATAACTTTTATGTGGCCAGGTTAAGGAGAGAATGTTTGGTATCTCATGCATAGTTTGTCCGAAATATAAGTGGCTTATATTAAAACTTTTAAAATATTGAGTAGGAAAAAACACAAAATAAACTATTCTAAATTACATTTTCTCCTTTGAAAAAATAAGGTATACAGAAAAAAATTAATAAGAGTCAATTGAATGAAAGAACAGAAAATCAAAAAAAAAAAAAAACAGAGAGACACACACATCTTATAACCTTTCTCTAATTTAAAGAAACATTATGAGAGTTGTGATATCACAATCCTATTTCATAACCTTTTGAAAGTAAAAACCACTCAATCTATCTGGAAAATCCAATGCAGAAAAAAACATATTTTAATGGAACAAATACATTATTTATTGTAGTTATGTATTTCTTCGCATCAGAAAGTGGTAAATGAAACAGAAGTCTTCAGGTGATGTTTCATGCCAGTCATCTTTTCCCTTCATATAAAGTTCAACTGGGGAGTTAGATAACCGGATTCATCCGCACAGCAATTGTCCGAAAGTCATATGGAAAACTATAATACATGTTCAAATAGATGTTTATGCAACGAAGTGACTTTTCCTTGTTAATTCTTACTCTTCATTTTGTGGAGGTTAACACATTTTCATCATATCTCATTAATACTATGCATTAAAACAATAGAATAACTATAACACCATTTATTTTTTACCATAATCAGAAAATCTTGAACATTAGCAGAAAGCATTACCTTCACCACAATCATCATCAACTGAGTGGCCATCTGTATCCGTTCTCCTATTTTCTGCACAACGCTAGCATAAGTTACCATGTGTTTAAAATGGCAGGAAAATAAGTAAATTGAACTGATGGCTACCATAGTAAGAAAATACAACATGATTTGACATATATGACGATATGTCAACTTTATCTTCTGCTCTTTTCCTTTTTCTCCTTTTCATGACTCTTTTCTGAATGTTTCGAGATGTGAAGGGAACTGATCTAGAGCAAGAAGTATCTAACTCAATAATCTTCGACTGAAGTTCTTTTTCATGCTTGTATGCAACAAGCTCCTTATCATACATTGATGCTTGCGAGAATAATTGTTTCATGCGCAACTCTAACCATTGGCATCTCCACATTAGAGGACTGATACATTTTCTCCATTGGGCACTCACTTTCTTCTTCCTGGAAAGTTGGAATGTCCAAAATGTTTAAAAAACAAATTCATTTTTGAAATCAAGAGATGTCTTTAAACACTAACAACTTTCATGACTAATGAATTATATCCGTCACCAGCTTTGTGAAAATTAAAACCCAAGAATCCTGGTACTTTACACTTGCCTTTTGCCATAGATTCATTTTTACACTATGAATATTGTAAAAAGTTGTGCATTAACTGATTTATATTGTTTTAGCATGCTTATATTTTCTAAAAATAGTATCTGAAAAATTTTAGGATGCTAATAGATCTGGCAAAAATAGTTACTCTTTGAATTTCCACATGAGAAGACTGATGGATTTTCTCCAATGAGCATTTTGTTCTTCCAGGAAGTTGTTTGTCCAATTTGCTAGAGTAATATTGGCCATGTTTAACAAGCAAATTTATCTAAGATGTCAAGAGTATCTTTAACCACTGAAGTCATGGCCAATTTATTCAAGTTATATTTGTGTGAACAGCTCTGTGGAAATTAGAACTGAAGGATTGTATTTCTTTTATATAGTATATATTAGATCACTTAGACTGATCTCAGGTCTAGTTATGTGAAAGTAATTTCTCATCTCTTGTGTTTCAGACTTGTTTGGGATAGTTCTCAGGATAGTGATTAGAGAACGGATTGGAATCATGCCAGGCTAGGTGAACCAAATTTGCCATTCGATGTGGGGAACAATACCTAACACAAGTCGGCACAGGTAATCTAGGTGAATCACATCCTGTGATTTCTGTTGACGTACTGGAGGAAGTGGCAGTGACGAAGATATGGGCACTACATAAAGACATGGAGAAGAGGAGGTACTAAGTGATCTAATCAGGTGAAAGGGATCAAGTGCAGTCATGAGGGCCTACTGACAGTGTGATGTGCTGTGTTAGATTAATTGGGATGTTAACTAATAGATTAATTATATGATTTTTAACTTCAAATACACATTTAAAATTATAGAAACTAATTGATTAATCACTAGTTATATGTGTATGTGGGTGGCATTTTATAATTCAGAAAAACATATTTGTAAATTATACTAATTACAAAGCTAATTAGATTAGGATATTAATAATATTTATATTTTATTAAGATGTATATTTATAGAAATTAATATATTATATTAATTAATTAATTATTAATTTGTAGTCATTCATAATTTTTAATTTTGATGGGTTATATTTAGAATTGAGTAACTGATTAGTTATTAATTATAGCTGCTTCAACAGCAGATGCTTAATACTTCTTTTGCTTCTAATAAGGTATAATTGTTACTTAGATACTTGTTCGTAACTTGTTTATTTAAAATTTCAATTCAAATGGCTTTCTAATTATTATAGCCATATTTTTTTAAAGTAAAAAAGTCAAGTGCAAGAAGAATATTTAGGATTAAAAGTCATCTCAGGATGCTTAGAAACATGTGGAGTGTTGACACAATGTTGTGAATGGGAATCAAAACTCCAGAAAGAAGCTCTTCTATTCTACATATTTTTAATTAATTTGTTATATACTCAAAAGTCAGTTAATCAACTAAATTGAATACCTTGAATATGTTTTAATATGCTAATATTCTTAAAAAAATTAGGTGTTTCGAGTTATAAGTTTCTTTGTTTTTGAAAATTTTAGAATTTTTAATATTATGTTACAATACACGCAATCTATGTTATGCATTCTCTCCTACCTGCATATTCAACACCTAGTTTCGTACTGGGGTTGAATACTCCTATACAAGTGAGCGTATGATAAAATACATTAAAAAAAATTTGAATCTAGAGTTGCACATATATTAGAGTTACCCATTACAATCCTTTAAAGTTTCTTTTAGGCATGAAGATGGTTGTCCTAATCTACTATATCATGTCTTCATACTACTAATCTAATATGTCTCCTCTGCTCCTGACTTTCTCTTCCAATATATTCCACTCTTGCTGGCATCAATTTTCCTAAAGTTTCTCCGCACCCTCAAGGCACATAAATGGCAGAGATCTAAAATAGTCTCTTTTATTTTAGCTCCTCATAACTTCTAGCCGCTGACTTGATTCAATCAGAGTCTATTAGTCCAAAAAAAGGAAAAAAAAAAAAGTAGATACAATCGCTTAGTTACAGATAAAATAATCATAAAAAAAATGAAAAATGAAAAAGTAAACACCTAATAAAAAATGATGATCGTGCCTGCAGAAGCATACCTAAAATCCCTATTAAGCACATCCAATCCAGTGGAATCCCCATTTGAAGGAACAAACGGTGAATCAACTTCCATATCCCCATTCTCCTGCTTCAACTCGCTCTCTAAGCCAGAGAAAGTGTCCCCAAAAGAGCTCGAATACTCAGTTGCATCTAGGTCATCAAAATTCATTGTCTTGCCATCAATGCCTTCTGTGCAATTGACAATGTCAATTTCTTGATCCACATCATTGTCAACCTTATTCAAGGAAGTAGAGGATCCAACACAATAATCAACATCTTCGCGATTGTTTGTACACAACAATCCTGATGCATCTTTGTCATCCACCAACACCAAGTTCTCAGATTTTACAATGTAGTTCAGTTTTCTTTCGTCCAGGACATCTACATCCCTGGCCGTGTCTTTCAGGGAACCATCACAGAGTATGCCATCTTCACCAATATATGAACAAAAACCTACAGCCTCTTTTGTGTCTGCAAAATCCTTGTTCTCTGATTTCACTGACCCGTCAGGTTTACCTTGTTCATTGGCATCAGACAAAGATTGAGCAGGGGCCATGGTACCATAGACAGCCTGAAATACCATCATGATAGGGATATGACCATGTATAAAAAAACATGTAAATAAGTCTCGGGCTAAAAATAAATATGTTTTCAAAAAAAAAGATTACATCGAGAGAATTCTAACCTGCAAAAGATTATATCGAAGTCACAATCATCAAGGTTTCCAAACTCTATCTACAAAGGAACATTCCACAACCCAAAAAAAATGTGGTATCGCCACATTAGCGGCCCTCTCACGACTGACACGCTATTGTGAGGAAGTATGGCAGGAACCCAAATTCGCAAGTACATGGTCGGGATCTGCAAAGGTGATGAAATCCCCCGCCGAGTTTCAGCCCCCCCCCCCCCCCCCCCCCCCCCCCGACAACTACAGTGATTATCCCATGCACTTACCAACTGAGCCAGCCCTTGGGGGCCTAACATTCCACGACCAAAGCTTGTTGGAAAAGTGAAACAAAATGACTGGGAGAATAGTCTCACATTAGGAGTTTAATGGCAACAAAGCTAGTTTATATTGAATCAAAGCCAAAGATGTGAGAAATATAGATGAGCTCTCTATTATGTGCGCACCTATAAGAGGTTCAAATTGAGAGCTCAGATTACACTAAACCCAGTTGGTTCGTATATGAGCATGACCTATGTGCGTACCAGTCGAGGCAAAAAATTTACCAAGCAACCCAACCCAAATCGAGGGCTCGGATTGCACTAAATCCAATTAGTTCGTGTATGAGCACACATCGAATATTGGACTAGTCGAGGTAAAAAATTGCCTAAGCAGCACGTCCAAATATTTGGCCACTCAGGATTTTCATGACACCACAAACTTGAAATGGACGCACTGATGGTCGATCGTCTAGGCCAATCATTAATCACCGACTGTTGGCGTTTTGAACCAACAAAGGCAAATAATGACCGAGTAATGATCCTTATGTGGCAGAATTAATGGCTGCCAGCGTTTTGAACCAACAACGGCAAATAATGACCTTGTAATGATCATTATGTGTTAGAATTAATGGCTGCCAGCGTTTTGAACCAACAAAGGCAAATAATGACCGAGTAATGATCATTATGTGGCAGAATTAATGGCTGCCAGAATTTTAAGCCTATAAATAGAGGCTTCCTTTAATAACAAAAATCCAATCCAATCATCCACAAGAAGTCACTCTTCCACATTGTTCATCCTCCACCTTGTGCCTAACACATCGAGTTCACCATTGTATCCTGAGAAACAACGGTGATATCATTCAGGTCTATTCAAACCTCTAAGCATTGCCAAAGAGGGAATGAATCTATTTTAAAGAAATTGTGTTAAACACAGACCTCGACTGTGCTCTGCAAAGTCCCAACTCAGCCTCCCAAGTTGCTTGGCAGTTTGGCTTCCCAAGTGATCGACGACTCATCCTTTCGTGCTAGGTTCCAAGTTGAGCAGCTAGGCCTTCCCTACTCGGTAACTTGGCCGTCTCAACTAGGCCTTCCCTACTCAGCACCTCGACCTTCCCTACTCAGCAGCTTGGCAACCCTGATCTCAACAGTTCAAGCCCATCTTAGCAGACCATATAAGTATCAATTTTTTTAAATTCAGTAATTTTCCATTTACTCCTGCACCAATAATCTTAAAACAGTTTGTTCAGTTGAGATGACAAGTGAAAGTGTTAACAAGCAAACTGTTCAAGACTTGCAAGCCCCCTCTGCCTTGGCTGTGACTATTATAGTCAATCATGGGGAGAACCAGAAAAATTCACTATGTTGAATCTATCTAACTATGCTTAAACTGGCCTAGCCTAATTTCCTAACGGAGGAGCCTCCTAAGCTGGTTGAGGACACCAAGGTATAAGATCTTGAGCTGTGCCAATCAGCACAAGTGAAATTTAATATTCCGCCCGCCGATCGGCATGACACAAAGCTTGGAACCTCGAGATTGCAAAGGCCTTGCGGCAGGTCTCAGAGGTGCCACAACTTCGTGGCGGTCATAGGGTTGTTTTTGTTCTTTGTTACCCTAATTTTTTTTTTATTTTTCGCAAATATTTTTTTTCGTCAATTAATTTCATTTCCCTCACACTGTAAATTTTGTTCCTCTATCCATACATGAAAGAAAAAAATATAATTTATTTTCCTCCATTCGTCTATGGTTAATATAATTTATTTTCCTCCATTCATCTATGGTTAATTCATTGAGGTAAATAAAAAAAAAAGGTAACCTATTGCATGAAGCTCCCTCCATGCGGGGTCCCGGGGAAAAGTCTATTGTATGCAACCTTACCCTACTTCATAAGAGGTTGTTTCCAAAACTCGAACTCGTGACCTTTTAAATCACAAGGCGGCAACTTCACCATTGCGCCAAGGTTCCCCTTCTAATTCATTTAGGTAAATAAGGAGAAAAAAAGTCTCTTTAAGGATATATTATTAGAAAAATAAAAATATTAAATAAATATAATTTCTAACTTTATAAAATATACTATTATACAATAGCAACCAAACCTTATCCTACTAGAAGGGATCAGCTAATAAAATATACTACTATAATTTTTTATATAAAATAGACTATTATTAAAAAATTAAATTATTTTATATATAAATTTAGTTTAATTTTAAACGGATCAAAATAAATTCAAATTACTCTTAATTATGTTATATTTACTTGGTGAACTTCAATTAACTCTAATCGACTTTTACTCAATGAGAATCAAATGTTTTACAAGATAATATCAAATTTGACTCAATAGTAAGTATCCATGGCAATTAAATATTAATAAAATATTTTTAATTAGTATATTTTATATTTTAAAAGTTCTGAAACCATAATGGCACCACACAATACGACACTAAAAATTAAAACTATGACACAACTCAATTTTATATCTTGAATGACATTGATGTTTAAATCGTTAATGTCGTAGAAGCATGGAATCATTCAGAGTTTCTATACCGGAACTACATTCTCAATTGTCTTGTCAATTTGTTATACAATGTATACAACACGAAGAGAATGGCGAAGGAACTATGGAATCTCTGGACAAAAAATACAAGATAGAATAAGAGGGCTAAGAAATTTATTGTTGACTGATTCTTGAACTATAAAATGGTCAACTCCAAAACAATGATTGGTTAAGACAAGTCCAAGATCTTTAGGTAATCCTTTATGAAAGCGGGCATAGTACTGACTTGAAACTTTTCAACTATCATTGAAAAGTTGTCACCCGTCTAGAAGAACTTCAAAAACTATCTAAAGCAAAAACGGAAAGAGATGAATGTAAATGAACTCATTATTAGATTTTACATTGAGGAAGACAACAAGAGTTAAAACAAATAAATTTTCTACTATTGGTAAAGCAAACATGATCGAACACGATCAAAGCACAAAAAAAAAAGGACCCTTAGTTCATCCAACAAAGGGGCTAAAATGGGAAGGCATTAGTAAGAAGAAGATCGTTGGAAAATGTTATAATTGTGATCAACTCGGTCACAAATCCTCGAAATGCAAGAAGAGGCTAATCTATTAAACAATGAGGGGCCAAACATGGACCTTTGTGTTGTGATCTCCGAAGTAAACCTGGTGGATTCAAACTTGAGACAGTGTTGGATTGATACCGGTGGTGGATTGATACTAGTGTTGGTACACTTGTGCTCCAATGAAAAGTTGCTCTACAACTTTAAAGAAATCAAAGATGGGAAAAAGTTATTCATGGGGAATCTGCAACCTCGAACATCAAGGGTCATGGTAAAATGGTTCTGAAGATAATCTCTATAAAGAAACTAATCCTCAACAATGTATTCCAGAAATTTAAAAGTATGTAGTGTTCGAATCGCTTCTAAGCAAGCATGATTTTCGCATTGTATTTGAGTTGAATAGAGTAATTCTATCTAAAAATGGAATGTTTGTAGAGAAGAATTATATATGTGATAGATCAAACTTAGTGTAATGGTCATTGAACCTAAAATTAATAAAAATAATAACTCGTCTATTTACATTATTGAGTCTTCTAACTTGTGGAACTCCGCCTGTGACGACCTAGTCATAGACGGTCCAAAGCCCAAATAAAGGAGGAGGGTTACCTAGAAATGTGAGGTCTCTATGTTGATCCTCTCGACCGCGTACCTCATGATCTTTATGATTTCGCTTTGCCGCCGCTATATACTGGGCTAAATCGGCGACTTGAATATATAATTTCTTAATCGTCACACGCCTGGTTAAATCTGCAACTTGCCTTTGTAAATCCTCAATCACGTCTTAGGTACTACAACTACGGTACGGGGCTTCCTCAGCCAGAACCATCTTGGCATGACCACAAGCACCACCACGATGACCTTCCATTGAATTTGACACTTGACTTCCTTAATTGGGCACTGCCAGCTCTGATACAACTGATGTCGGGCAGAATAGCGATTATCCTGGGCTTGACGAGAAGGGAGGATTGAGGGATGAAAGGGAGGATTGAGGAGAAAGCATGAAGAGATAACTATCATCCTCTAAGTTCCAATTTCTCCGAAAAATGGAGAATTTTATATAATAATAGAGGATTAATTCCACAACCAACTATACATACGTTTATATAGATTCTCCCTAGGATTCTAAGAAAGCAAAGAAATATATGTAGACTATAGTTCCTTTCTTATAAAGAAAGGAGAGAAATTTTTAAAGAAAAGAGAAATTATTAAAGGCTCACAATCCTAAATTCCTAAATGAACTCAAAATATAAAAAAGATAAAAAGATAAAATTACTAAAAATATCCTAAATGCCAAAAATGACTTAAATACCAAAAATATGAAAATCATTAAAAATAATAATAAAAATCTACGGATCCTCCTACATCAGTCATTTTTGTAATAATGGATTTTTATTCACATGCATTTCATTGAAATCTTTTAAGTAGACTGTAATAACTAGATCCACAATAGAATCTGTGTGTGTAGCCCTTGACAAGTGTTGTGAAGAGGTTGAATGGTTACGTCATTTCTTAGAAGATATCCCCAGATGATTAAAGCATGTGCTGGAGAATTGTATACACTGTGATAAACTTAACTATTGGGCAGGCATAGATTCATATGTATAATGGTAAGTTTAGACATATATGTCGCACTTTCAAGTAGAATTATCTTTGTTGGCTATGTGAAATCAAAGCATAATCTAGTGAATCCACTAAGCAAATGATTAAATAGAGAGTTAGTTGAAAACAAGTTAATATAACGGAAACTCAGCTTACGATGGCAAGAAATCCAAAAACCTAGATTTAAAGGAACAACCTAACTACACTAACTTAGTAGATTACTATGGGGTAATTACCTAATCAATCAATCAGTGGTAGATGTCTAGTGTGAAAGTTAAGTGCATGACTTTTAATGATCGTTATGCTTTCAAGCAGAGTAATGCAGGTTACTCTTTAATTAAGAGAGAGAATTGGAGCAGCTTTAAAAAAGAATAGTAAGTCACAATTCTTAGAACGTTTCACAGAATCAGGCAAGTATTAAGGCCAAAACAAACACAATCATAAGAATTGAATTGTATTAGGCAGAATTCTAGGCGAAATATGTCATCGTTTATACAAACGGCAAATTAGTTCAAGAACATCTCGTCCACTAGGAAGCGAGTAAAGTAAACATATCTTCATAAAGAAAGACTCAAAGGGTAAATCCTACCTATTCTATACAAGATTCAATTGTTGAATATTACCACCTATACTCTTGATTTTCATTTATGTGGGGATTGTTGGAAAAGTAAATGAAAATGAATGGAGAATAAACTCATATTGGGAGTTTCATGGCAACATGATTGGTTTATATTGAATCACGAACAAAGATTTCATGAGAAATATAAATGAGACTCTCTTACGTGTATGCCTATAATGGGTGCAAATTTAGAGTCTGAATTGCACTAAGCTTGTTGGCTTGTCTAAGAGCACGACCAACGTGTTGAATATTAGACCAATCATCAAATGTCAGGGTAAAAAATTACCCAAACAACCCAGCCAACATTTTGTCATTCGAAACTGTTTTCTTGCCACTTCAAACTTGAAATGGGCGCAATAATTGTTGTTGCCTAGAACAGCCTACATTAATCGTCAATTGTTGGTGTTTCATGCGAGCTAGTAGAGGCAAATAATGGTTGAGTAATAGTCATTACATGGTAGGATCAATGGATTTTGATCCTATAAATAGAGGCTTCCCTAAGCAATAGAAATCCAATCCGATCATCCTCAAACAACCACTTTTCTTCCTCTACCTTCTTGTTCCCAATGATAACATTCGAGTACACGTTCATTTTGTCACAAACTAGCATTTGGTTACGAATGTGGTTGGCCTATTGTATCTTGGGACCAGACGTCCATTCGAATCTCTAATCACCATCGGAAAGGAGATAAATTTATTTTAAGGAAATTGTGTTAAACATAGGCCTTAGTTGTACTATGCAAAATCCCGACTCAACCTCGCAAGTCACTTGGCAGTTCAGCTTCCCGAGTGATCGACAACTCAGCCTTCCTTGCTCGGTTTCTAGATCGGCTTTCTCTCTCGCCAACCCAGCTTAGCCATCCTTACTCGGCAACTCAACCTTCCCTGCTTAGTAGCTCAGCACCCCTAAGTTCAACAATTCAAGCTTTTCTACGCAAATCAGATAAGAATCAATTTTTAAATTCAGTTATTTTTCCATTTACTCCAAAGCCAACAATCTTAAAAAAGCCAACAAAGCTAACCAGGTAACAACCCCTAAACAGAAGAATACAGGCCACCATTGAAAAAGAGAAAATAACATAAATCTAACTCGACACCAAGAAAACAAAGAATAAAAGATAATAGGAGGATCTTTTACTCAGAACTTCCCTCCTAACACCAAAGCCTGTACCCAGTAGGGAGAGGGACAACCGTGTTCCACACAAAATAGTGAGCTCTGAATAGAAAAAGAAGAAAAAGAATCACCAATATAATTGGGAAAGGATCGCCTGGATCTCTCTGAGAAGGAGCAGCAGATCTGAATTAACCAGATCCGCAGTCACTGGGAGAAGAAGTCGGGCACACGAGACGATATGCTCAACCACACGAGAAGCTCAGGAGGTGCGCTCTATCGCGCGCCAGAAGCTCGTTGATGGCGATACCTCGCAGTTGGATGCGGCGCGGAGTACTCGAGGAAGGGAGTGAGATCGAGAGGAGAGGCTCGAGTGGGTTTTTTTTTTCGGCGCAGGAATCCCTCGTGACACTTTTTACACATAAATACTCTTTTAAAATAATAATAATCCGAACATGGTAATATATCATCATCTCGACCAGAATAATAATATAATGATAAAATTTAACAAAGTTAATATATTCATCCTCCTATATATTAATCATAATATTCAGATTAATAATTTCATAATTTATTTTTTCCGTATTAATTTTAGGATGGATTAACGAAATGTTAAAAGTAAACGAATCAATATTTAATTTCTTAATTTATATTTTTATAAATGATTATAGTAATATTCGAGAGGTCGGTGTATAAACTTTTATAGAAAACAATTTGAATTAGCTAAAAAAAATCTAACATATTAACAACAACACCCTTTATGAATTAATTGTGCCATCCCACATCACGGACAGAGCACTTTATTATAATTCCTATAAAATTGGAGCGATAGAGGAAAGATTAGTAAGGCCCTGTGCAAGGATGACATGTATAAATCGAGAAATAGTCTAAATTTTTATTAGCATATGAGTGTTGTCATCTTGAGATCTAAGAATCAAAATTTGATCAAATTTTGATAAAGCTAGTGTGTCCGTCCTCCTTACGCGCTAGCCACAGTATCCGAACTAGTAACCCCGTGATTTACATTCTTCGTATTAGCCCTAGGACGGATTAACAGGGGCGTAAGGTAAACAAACCGTCTTTTGTTACTTATATAAAAAAAGCTCTATTTTAAAAATAAAAAACGTATCTATTATATTTTTATTTTAAAAAGATCTTTATACATGTTAGTAGGAGCCCTAGAGTCAATTATGTGATAATTGACTAGGAACCTTTTGTATCATATTCTATCATTAATAAAGGCATGTTTGGTTATTATACTTACTTTATTTTTCTGCCAAATAACTAAGTATAATAATGTCCTTGTTTAGTAGGTTCTTATCTACATTATATCGATTGGTTGAATCGATAGTGAGATAATGTAGATAACACTACACTAAATTATTGCTAGTCACGCATTAATATTCAGGGATAATATTAATGCATGGAGACTAGCATATAGGTCAATTGATGACTTGAGCTCACAAGTCATGGATATGTGATATCAAGTTGACACATGAGTATACATTAGAGAATGTGTACTGAATTAACCCGCCATGAGAAAGTTTCATAGATTGTCATATGAGTGTCATAAACTTTCTCATGTGACTATTGGTATGAATAGTCCTTAGACCTGAAGTCACTACGGTTCCCTATATAAGGAGTTATGTACTTTGGTATCGTCAAATGTCATCCGTAACAGGGTAGACTATAAAGGCGATCACTGGGTATGTACTGAATTATGCGGAGGACTGTGAGTGATGTAGATGTGATCTATCCCTCCCATATGACGGGAGTAATATCTGTGGGTCCCTTGATCGAGTAGGATTGCTAAAATGCATGGTCATGCTCAAATGAGTCAATATGAGATATTGAGCTCATTTGTTTGAGTGAGTCTACTCGGGGATCAAGAAACACATAGATTGATCGAGGATGACATGGTTTATGCCTCATTGGTCAATCTAGATATCAAGGATAGAAGGACAAGGTCATACATTATCATAGTCACGGAAGTTTAGTCGGATCTCAACTTTTCTTGTTACTTGGGTAGTAATGATGCATTGCTAGATGCCGCTCATTGCTTATATGTCTAAAGCGTTTAGGCGCATTGCCAACGTTACGAGAACCTATTGGGTCACACACTAAGGACATGATGCTTCGGGAAATCTGATCGGGAGCCCGAGTTGGGAACTCGGGAGATCTGATCGGGAGCCCGAGTTGGGAACTCGGGAGACTAGTTCGGGAGATCGAGAGCTCGAGGAGCTCGGGAGACTCAGGTCGGGAGCTCGGGTCAGGAGCTCAGGGACTTGGTCGAGAGGTCGGCGCTCGGCAGATTGGGTCGGCGCTCGGCAGACTGGGTCGGGAGCTCGGCGCTGGGCAAATTGGGTCAGGAGTTCGGCAGACTGGGTCGGGAGTTCGGCGACTTACTCGGCAGACTTGGTCGGGAGACCTAGTCGGAAGCCCTAGAGGCTTGGTCGGAATTGCAGGGGAAATTCATTAAAGTGTTTAATGAAGGAAAGTGAAAAGTCTCTCTTCATTGGATGAAGAGAAGTTGAAGAGTCATATGAAAAGATGTGCTCTTTATTGGCTTTAATGAAGGGAAGTCAAAGAGACAAAAGACTCTTCATATTCATGGAATGAGTATAAAAGAGAGTCTAGTCATTTTGAATGACAAGAGCTATCCCTTCTTCCCTTTCTTTCTTCTTCCTCTTCTTCCTCTTGACCGAAACCCTTTTGGGTTCTTGGTTGTCTTGTGAACTATCTCAAGTTACTAGCACAACTAAGGTAGTTCTTCCCGAAGTTGAGAGATCGTGTCCGTATGGATACGAATAGAGGCACAGACACTTGAACGTGCAAGAGATCCGACGCATCTTGGACGAGCGGGATAAGCGAAAGGGCACGCTCCAAATGTATACACTGTGGATAGATCTATTAGATAGATGAACTTTGTACAAGTTTTTCTTTCGCATGGATCGTTCGAGGGATCTTGTTTCCACTGCGTTTTTTATTTTGGTGCCGGGAGATCCCAACACTACAGTGCTTTGAGACTTATATATATATATATTTTGATAATTAAGATATTCAATTTTTTAAATCGATAAATTTTAGAAATGACCAACCCGACTTATGAAAATTTTCTACTGATCACTAGAACAAATCAAGAGAGTGCACATGAAAGTCATTCTAATAAACAACATTTTCGAGTTTGTTATCTATTAAAGAAAGAAAATCTTCAATAATATATATATCACAGTTAAGTCTTCAACTCCATATGTCAGGTATAACAATGAGCGCTGAGCCATAGCATTCTGCCCTTGGGGACCTCTGTAGCTCTTAGAACTACAGTGCTTTGCAACACAAGTAATTATTACATGATGATGGAATTACTAATAAAATAATCTACTTCCTAAATTTATTTGGTTGATAGAATATAGGATTGCATCATCTATTCCAAAATTAATTAGATGGTAAATATTATATATATATATATATATATATATATATATATATATATAACATCTAGTCGTTACAATAAACCGATTTAATTTTTAGATTTAGCTTGGTTTACACTGCTACCCATAGAGTAGGTATATCATACTATTTATTAAATAAGTAAAAAGATAATCAAAATGGTATTGATATTATTATATTAATTATGATCATAAATATTTTAATATAGAACAATTTATAAGAATTATTGATATTGCCCAGGTAACCCCGTTGCGACCTATAGCCTTTTCGGAGCTATAATGCCCAACTAGCTTTCCTTTTCGCTCAAGACAGCCTAGTTATGCATCTCTGGGGTTGAGTGGCCACATCAAAGCTCCACTATATCAAGATCAAGCTGAGTTAGCTATTCGGAGATGCTCTAATCTCCTCTAATGCACAAGGTCAGTGAGCACCAGTGGTGCCCCTTCAAGGGACATTAAACTGACAACCAGACAAAGTCGACAGTACAGAACCATAGTTGTCGTCACAGATGGAGAGGTTCACTCATATGGTCGGTCAAGGGGTGGCTTTTCGCTCGTGCGGTCGTCCATGCGACATGGATCCTCTTCAATCAAGTCTTTATAAACCTTCATACAGATAAGTGAAAGGATGATTTTCTATACACCTGCAAAAGGCTACTTCTTTCTGTCTTCCTCTTTGAGCTCCTCACACTCCTCTTTGTCCCTTCACTTACTTGATTGTTGGAGGGGCAATGCCTGCAATGCTGGCCTTCGACTAATGCTTTTTGATCTCTAGGTCTCTACACGTGGCGAATCCCTCACAACCACTAGTTAAAGAGGAGGAAAGAAGGAAGGGGCCTGAGTAGGTGAAAAAGTGACACCATCAAATATGCATCGTCTATGGAAAAAGATACAAAAAGTTACGATAATAGGCATTAGAAAAGTCTCAATGGTGAACACCAGGAGAATGATGATGCAACCAGAACTTGGGGAACCAGGAGACCTGTGTCAACCTCCTCCACGAGCTGTAGTAGAAACCCCTATGGGTCCAATTCTATGGGAGGAGTTCTCATGGATGGCGGCTACTATATTGGAGACAACATTGAGGCAAATTCCCTACTCCTATCTGAGGAAGAAGTGGGGCCAGAAAAGGCCCCAGCCAGAAAGGCACTCCCACTTGAACCCACTTCTCATTGTTCAAGAAGAGCTACTTCAGTACATCACTCTGAATAACCCATCTACAATGAACTTGGGGGATGGGGGGCTATTCCCTGCTCCGAGAATGGATAAACGAAAAATGTCATTTGCCGAGAATATCCTAAAGGAGGAGGTATCTCAACACTTCCGATTATTATACATTCATGAGTATAAGAGCGTCATTAATCCAGAAGAGCATCTCTGTCGCTTTGAGAATGGATCTCTCTTACATCAATACTCTGAGGGAGTCAAATGTCAGATCCTTTTCACTACTCTCATCAAACCCGCCCAACAATTGTTCAATACTCTTAAGGCAGGATCCATACAATCTTTCGACAATTTTGTCACATTATTTGAGTGGCATTTCTCTATCTCAAAAAGGTACTCACCTATTCCTCTCTGCCTCTTTAATCTCAAGCAAAAATTGTAGAAATCCTTGTGGGCATACGTACAGATGTTTACCCGGACCACTTTGGACATCCTTGTGGTTGTACCTAAGATTTTAACAAGCGCCTTCACTAAAGGATTGAAAAAGGGATATTTCATTTGGTCCTTGTCAAAGAAACTGCTGCGTGACTATAATGAACTTCTCATTTGAGCTGAGAAGTACATCAATATGGAAGAAGCCCATAGGAGCCTGATAAGAATCAAGGGGCAGTTGATCGACAGAAATCCCTGAACGTTATTCAGAACCTCGGCCTCTTCCATGGCTAGTCCAACCACGTTATTGATGTGCGTAAATTATGTATGTTTTTAGGGATTGGTTGTTGCACATTTACATGCATTTCACTAGCATGATATACATTATCACACCCTATTTCATTTTATATCAGCATAGTTAGGGTTATAATCGAACCAAACCGAGCTGAATACTTGAGAGTTTGAGTTTGGTTCGTTTATTATCGAGCCGAGCTCGAGCTTAATTTATCGAATATAGTGATGGCTCGCGAGCATATTCGAGCCTAATCGAGCCCTAAACGAACTTACCAAATATAAATTATTAATTAAATTATTCATCAATTTATTGAAAAAATAAATTATATATTCTAAAAAATATAAAAATATTTACTAAAATCTATAATTTTATTCATACAAATGAGCTTTATTGGATATTTTATATTTATTAAATGTAAAAGTGTCAAAATTATATATTTAATGTTAAATATTAATTTTATATTTTACGAACTAGCTCACAAGCTTACTAATGAGTCTGTTCACGAGCTAACGAGCCGAATACTGCTGAGTTTGAGTTTGGTTCGTTAATATTAACGAGCTTTATTAAACGAGCTCGAACGAGCTTCTATCGAATCGAGCTCCGAATAGTTCACGAGCGGCTTGATTCATTTACAGCCCTAAGCATAGTTACTCTTTTTGTTTATGAAGATTTTCTTGTTATGTATTTTCAATGACAGGACACATTTTGGAGAGAAAATGGAGCAAAAATTGATATTGGAGTGTCTTTAGAGGAAAATCAAACAGGGCATGGTCATGCCTCCCTAGGCACGGTCGTGCTTATCAGCTGACATGGTCATGCCTCACTAGGCACGACCATGTCTCCTACGAGTTCCAGAGCCAAGCTCAAAGAGATACACGACACGACTGGCACGGGCATGTCTCGCTTCTAGCCGGTCTCATGAAGTGGTCGTCTCAAAATGACATCGTCGTGTCAAAATGACACAGTCGTGCTCCTCTCTCAAATGTTTCAACAGGTAGGCTGGTTGTGCCTCCTTCACAGCAACTCCCACGCCCCCGCCATGCCTGAGAGGCATGGTCGTGCCTTCTTCACAGTGGCTTATGTTGGAGCAATCATGTACCTTAGATTTTGATGTTTGGACAAATGTTTAAGTAAGATTTATTGTTGTATTTGTTATTGCATTGTGAGAATGTAGGATACAGGTACAAAGGAGAAAAGTCCAAGTAACATCTTGGTAAAGGAAAACCCAACAATAAAGACCGAGGACGAAAGAAGCTTGAGAAGGCAAAGTGTGAAGGATAGAGAGGCATCCTAATGGTCATGGATTCTGGGTCGCACATGGGAAACCTCTCCATGTCCACGGATTAAAATTTTAATCCGAATGGAGACCTATTTCCCAAACGACCGTCTCATCATCGTGCTAACCGATTCGAGCAATCGCTTGAACAACCAAGTTGTTCTAGCGATCAATCTCGTCCAACCGATTAGCCGTGGAATAAACGATAAGCAGATTGGCGATTTTTGTGTTTATCATCGCGGTCCAAAATAATTAATTATCATTATTAATTAACAAATAATTAACAACAATGATAATTAATTAAACAACATGTAATGATAAGATCAAAGAGCCATAAGAGAAGGTTATACCTCTCGTTACCTCGCGATCTTCTACTGTTTGACCCTCCCTTCTTAGACGTCGTATGAGTAACAAGCTACCAAGAGCCGAAGTCACCAAGGCCTTCCAATCAATCCCTTCACCAAGCGCCAAACAAGCCCTAACCCTAGGGTTGCCGCCGGCCACTCCAAGGAAGAAGAAGGTGAAGGAGAAGAAGAGAAGAGCTCTTCTCCCTCATAACAACCCTAACCGACCTCCCCTTCTTCTTCCTATCTCGTGGCACCAAGCACACAAGGAAGAAGATAACTCCTTCTCCCTTCCTACTTGCGGCGACAAACACCACAAGAAGGAGGCTCCCGCCGCCGGCCGACCACCCTTCTTCACCCTTGTTTCTGCACGCCACAAAGGAGGAGAACCCTCCTCCTTGTCTAGTGAACGCCAGCCACAACCAAGGAAGGAAGAGAAGGATAGAAGGAGAAGAAAAAAACCAAGATTTTTCTTCCCCACTCGTCGGCGTGACCTAGGAGAGTGAAGGGAGAGAGAGAGGAGGAGAGGAGAGACTTAGGGTTGGATGAAATTGGATGTCTTAGTCTCATGACTACATAGGTATATATAGGGCTACAATAGAGACCATGAGGAGAAGTTGAGTCTTGGCCACCTAATGGACAAGGCCCAATCCATTAATGAAGATCCATTCAACTAAAGGATCCTCATTAATCTACCTCACCGACCCCCATATTTAAATATGGGCTCCACCTATTATAAGTACAAATATCTCCCCCTATTTAAGATATCGAATGTCTGTTAATTAATTAAATTACTGATAATTTAATTAATTAACATCTAACTCCTGAGTAGTACCACTCAACCTTATCATCATGTCGGACCAAGTCCACCTGCAGGATTTAACATGATGAACCTTATGAGCTTCTCAAGGGGACATCATCAACCCGACTCACCAAGACACGGTTTCCTTCTATAATCAATGACACACCATGTAAATAATATTATTTTTCAACTAACCGGGCCTATCGATTTAACAGAATAAATCTCGCTCATTGGTAAATCAAAGAAATAACTATTAAGTACATGTGTCCATTATTATATCGGGATTAAGAGTACGTACTCCATAATAACTGAGGTCTGATTCAATTATAAAGTCAGTATAAATTGAATCACCTCTATGTCGGTCCTACTCAATACACACAAAATGCACTAGTGTAATTCTATGGTCAAAATAAACCAACACCAAATTACACTACAATCATCCCGATGGTTTGTCCAAATCCATCTCGGTTGTGAGCCTCTACTTATACTTTACAAGGAACTGATAACATGATCTTCTGTGCGACACCACACACCATGTTATCTATAATGTAAAGTATCAGACAATATGCATATACTAATATAAACATGCAAACAGTGATCTTGTGATTCTCTTTCAAAATGTAGATGTCCATACAAAAAGCAAGGCTTTTAGTATACATCCTAACAATCTCCCACTTATACTAAAAGACTCTGCTGTCCTCACAATATTATACATCTGACTCACATATCCTCTATATGTCTATCAAAAGCTCTCGCTGGAAGAGCCTTAGTGAAAGGATACATCAGGTTGTCCACCGATGCAATCTTAGCGATAGTAACTTCTCCTCGCTTTACAATCTTTCGTATCAGGTGGTATTTGCACTCTATGTGTTTACTCACCTTATGGGCTCGTGGTTCCTTCGAGTTTGCAATTGCATCACTGTTATCACAATAAATTATGATAGCTCTGGGCAAACCAGGAATCACATCCAAGTCCATCATGAAGTTCCTGAGTCATACAACATCTTTGGTCGCCTCAGAGGCTGCCACATACTCAGCTTTCATGGTGGAGTCCACCACGCATTTCTGCTTGACACTCCTCCATACTATGGCTCTACCTCTTAAAGTAAACACATACCCCTAGGTAGACTTACTTTTGTCCCTATCTGATTGGAAGTCTGAATCCATATAACCCACAGGGAGTAATTGGTCTGCCTAGTAAACCAGCATATAATCTCTAGTCCTTCTCAGGTACTTCAGTATATGTTTTACCGCAGTCCAATGTCTCTGACCTGGGTTACTTTGATATCTGCTATCCATGCCCACGGCAAAGCAGATATCTGGTCTCGTTCACAGCATAGCATACATGAGGCTTCCTATAGCCGAAGCATAAGGAACCACCTTCATCTCCTCTATCTCCTTTGATGTTTTAGGACACATCTCTTTAGATAGAGGAACTCCATGCCTGAAAGGTAGAAAACCTTTCTTGGAGTTTTCTATGCTAAAACGAGCTAGGACAGTGTCTATGTATGAAGCTTGAGAAAACCTTTCTTGGAGTTTTCTATCATGAAGTTCCTTTTCTGGCGATCCCTTATAACCTTGATCCCAAGGATGTGTCCCGCTTCTCCCAAGTCCTTCATATCAAACTGTTTGGACAACCATACCCTTACGTTTGATAATACTTTGACATTGTTGCCAATGAGCAAAATATTATCTATGTATAGTACAAAAAATACCACTACATTTCCGTCACATCTCTTGTATACACATGACTCATCCGGACTTTGAATAAATTCATATGACTGGATTACCTCATTAAAGCGGTTCCAAGATCGTGAAGCTTGCTTCAATCCATAAATGGCCCGATTAAGATTACACACAAGATGCTCTTTGCCCTTCGCAATGAATCCCTCTGGTTGCTTCATATAGATGGTTTCCTCAAGACTTCTGTTAAGGAAAGTTGTCTTGACATCCATCTGTCATACCTCATAATCCATATGAGCGACAATAGATAAGAGAATCCGGATAGACTTAAGCATGACTACCGGCGAAAAGGTCTCCTTATAATCGATACCTTCTTTCTGAGTATACCCTTTCGCAACAAGCCTAGCTTTGAAGGTCTCAACCTTCCCGTCTGATCCTCTCTTTCTCTTGTAGATTCACTTACATCCAATGACTTTTACACCATTGGGTGGTTTTACTAGCTTCCAGACGTGATTAGAATCCATAGATTCTATCTCAGAATTTATTGTCCTTTGCCAAGATTTCGCATCTTTATCTTGGAGTGCCTCGTCATAGGTCTAGGGATCAGGTTCATGTTCGCTAGGAACCAAGTCCGAAGACTCTCCCAAGAACATGAATCTCTCAGGTTGTCTAACAACCCTCTCACTTCGACGAGGTACCACCAGTGTATCTTCTGTGACACGTGGTGCAGTGACTAGTGGTATGTCTTCCTGTACTGTTGGTACTAAAGTCGGAACTTCCCCTCTTAATTCCTCAAGAATAATTCTACTTATGGGTTTGTGGTTCATCACATAGTCTTCCTCTAAGAATCGGGCATTCGTGCTAAAGATCACCCTCTGATCCTTAGGACTATAGAATAAACTACCCTTCGTTCCTCTAGGATAGCCTACGAACAAGCGTACATTTGTACGAGATTCCAACTTATCATTATCACCCTTCAGCACATGTGTTGGACTACCCCAAATCCGAATATGTCTTAGACTAGGCTTTCGCCCAGTCCATAATTCTGTGGGAGTAGAGGGTACTGACTTAGATAGTACCAAGTTCAGTATGTACACTACCGTTTCCAGAGCATATCCCCAGAATGAATCCGGCAACTCAGAGTAACTCATTATTGATCTAATCATCTCCATAAGAGTCCTATTCCTTCGCTCTGCTACACCGTTCTATTGGAGTGTACCGGATGCAGACAATTGGGACTGAATCATAGCCTATGATAAGTAAGTCCTAAACTCTCCCAAGAGGTACTCACCACCACGATCCGATCATAATGTCTTGATGCTTATACCTTGATATTTCTCCACATCAGCCTTGAATTCTTTGAACTTATCAAAACATTCAGACTTGCGTGTATCAAGTAAATGTATCCATACCTTGAATAATCGTCTATAAAGGAGATGAAGTATTCAAAGCCACCTCTAGCCTGAATAGACATAGGACCATACAAATCAGAATGAACCAACTCTAACACATCATTGGCTCTATACCCCTTGGCCTTGAAAGACCTCTTGGTCATCTTATCTTCCAAGTAAGATTCACAGGTTGGGATGTCTTCCACCACCAATGAACCCAAGGGCCCATCAGCTATCAACCTTTGAATCCTACTAAGGTTAATATGACCAAGTCTTAGATACCAAAGATATGTTTGGTTCATCTTCGAAGGTTCTTTTCTCTTATGGTTAGACAATGAGTTATTTAATTCTAATTGCAACGTGGGAGATTTTGGTTTAAGAGTGTACAAATTGTAAATCAATTCACCAGAACAGATAATCTCTCTATTCCTTTTTATAATAACACGGTCATTAAAAGAAATAGAATACCCATCGTTTATTATTTTAGAAACCGAAACAAGATTCTTTCTAAAACTAGGAACATAAAGGCAACTTCTCAAAACCAAACATTTATTTCTCTCAAAAAATAAATAGACATTTCCCACTATAACAGCCGCCACCTTCATAGCATTGCCCATGTAGACGGTAATCTCTCCATTAGCTAGTCGTCGGGTTTCTTGGAACCCCTGCAAAGAATTGCAGACATGATCAGTAATTCCCGTATCTACACACTAGGTACCGATAGATAACACTGCTAAGCATATTTCAACAATTAAAAAAGATATACCTTTATCTTGACGACGGGGACAATCGCTTTCCAGTGTCCAATCTGCTTGCATGTGAAGCACTTACCTTTCTGCTTATTCACGCCGGCTCGAGGTCCTTGAGATCCTGCCATTTTCTTTGCACCACCTTGTTTCTTCTTCTTCTTGCCTTTCGGCATAGAAGTAGAAACCTTCTGAGCAACCAAAGCATTAGCACTCTGATGAAAAAGCCCCTCTGCCACCTGGAGTTCTGTCAGAAGTTCGGCAAATGAATATGTACGTTTGTTCATATTGTAGTTCAGGCGGAACTGCTCAAAATTCCTAGCAGAGACTGGAGAATGATATCGACCTGGGTTTTCCCATTGATCACCGCTCCAAGGACTTCCATCTCATTGAGATGTGTCATCATCTTAAGGACATGATCCCTCACAGGTGTCCCCTCAACCATGGTGGTCATCATCAAGTTCCTCATCGCCTCCTGCCTAGCGGCCCGATTCTGATGTCCGAAGAGTTCTTTGAGATTGAACATCATATCATAAGCAGTGGAAAAAGTTTGATGCTGATGTTGTAATACATTTGACATAGATGTCAATATATAACACCGCACTATCTCATCTTCTTTGATCCACTTCTTATAGCGTTCATTCTCCTCTTCATCAGAATTTTCGCTAGGTTTATCAGGATAGAACTCGAATAGTACAAACTTGTACTCCTCAGCAGTTAGGACAATGTCCAGGTTTCGTTTCCAATCTATGTAGTTAGGGCCCATAAGTTTATTTTCCTTAAGTATCACAACTAGTGGGTTGAATGCCATTTTGAAATTTCCTAAGAATCACAACGATCACAAACTTTAGATTTCAAAAAATATTGATTCCTCAAACAATAAATTTTAAAATCAACTAACACCTCAAAACACCGAGAATATTGTATGCCACGATAGTGTGGACGTATGCGAATTCTACATTTGTAAGAGAAGGTTTTACCCATTAATTTTATTATCTTGTCAACCTAACTTTTTGACAAATAAAATTAATAGTTAGTTCCTCTTCGACCCTACAAATAATAGCAGTGACTCCGATGAGGAGGATACTATTATTTGCATCTAAGTGTTTACCATTATACGATACTAAGAAAATTATTTCGGATTATGTGTCGTCCAATGGGAAAAATCACACGCTCTTCAATAATTTCCTATAATCATGTCTGACCTAGTGATCCGCAGAACAAGCCCATCCGATGGAGAGGAAGGCACTCAGAGCTAACGCGCAAGCTTATTCGCATCACTTGTCAAATTAGTAATGGAGGCCACGGGACCCTTAGGGCCCCTTTCCCACTTAGTGATTTATAATTGAGGAATTTTCATGCAAGCACGACAAGCACATAAACTAAAAGCAATAAACAAGAAAAATCTAATTTTTCCAACTATTATGGCTTTAGTCTTCAATATGCCTCCAGTCGTGTCGCCACCTCGTCCGCTCCTCCCTCTCCATGCGCAAGCCACCATGAAGGGATCTCCGAGCCAAGATAAAATACTATTTATTTATATCAATCGATCCTATACTCCACAAAGGAGTGTACACCAAATCTAGATCGAAAGTAAAATAAAAAGCGCGGCTAAACAAGTGTCGTATTTAATTACAAAAATCAAATACCAAATTTAGCCTTGTCAACCCCTAGGATTCAAATAAATTTACAACCATGCACAACCAATCACATACACACATTATTTTAGCCATAATAGTTGGAATCTCGTGTCTGCAACCAAAGAGTTAGCCTATGCACATCCTACTATTATCCGGCAAAATAAAATACATGATAAAGTACAAAATGTAACCGAATCCAAAACACACAAAATCGGAAACCATTGGCTCTGATACCAATTGATGGTCGTGGACTCCGGGTCGCGCATGGGAAACCTCTCCATATCCATGGATTAAAATTTTAATCCGAATGGAGACCTATTTACTAAACGACCATCTCATCATCGTGCTAACCGATTCGAGCGATCGCTTGAACAACCAAATTATTCTAGCCATCAATCTCGTCCAACCGATTATTTGCGGAATAGACGATGAGCGGATTGTCGATTTTTATATTTATCATCGGGGTCCAAAACAATTAATTATCATAATTAATTAACAAATAATTAACAACAATGATAATTAATTAAACAATATGTAATGATAACATCAAAGAGCCATAAGAGAAGGTTATACCTCTCGTTACCTTGCGATCTTCTACTGTATGACCCTCCCTTCTTGGGTGTCGTGTGGATGACGATCTACCAAGAGCCAAAGTCACCAAGGCCTTCCAATCAATCCCTTCACCTTGCGCCAAACAAGCCCTAAACCTAGGGTTGCCGCCGGCCACTCAAAGGAAGAAGAAGGTGAAGGAGAAGAAGAGAAGAGCTCTTCTCCCTCACAACAACCCTAACTGCCCTCCCCTTCTTCTTCCTATCTCGCGGCACCAAGCACACAAGGAAGAAGATAACTTCTCCTCCCTTCCTACTTGCGGCGACAAACACCACAAGAAGGATGCTCCCACCGCTTGCTAGCCACCCTTCTTCGCCCTTGTTTCCGCACGCCACAAAGGAGGAGAACCCTCCTCTTTGTCTAGTGAACGCCGACCACAACCAAGGAAGGAAGAGAAGAAGAGACGGAGAAGAAAAAAGCCAAGCTTTTTCTTCCCCACCCGCCGGTGTGACCTAGGAGAGAGAAGGGAGAGAGAGAGAGGAGAAGAGGAGGAGAGGAGAGACTTAGGGTTGGATGAAATTGGATGCCTTGGTCTCATGACTACATAGGTATACATAGGGCTACAATAGGAACCATGAGGAGGAGTTGGTCTTGGCCACCTAATAGATCAAGGCCCGATCCATTAATAAAGATCCATTCCACTAAAGGATCATCATTGATCTACCTCACCAATGTTGATGCAGTCTGACCACGATTGTTGTTTTGGTGTTGACACCAATTTTAGTTTAGCTAATGAGATGATTGAGATTGAGTCCTGGTCGGGGACTAGGTGAAGTGGAAAAGGCCTAGTGGGACTAGGCATACCTAGTGAGACTAGGTTGATGAAACCCTGGCTTGGAGGGCCAGGTCCTAACTTGAGAAGCTAGGTTGGATGAAACCCTGGCTTGGAGGGCCAGGTCCTAGCTTGAGAAGCTAGGTTGGATGAAATCCTGGCTTGGAGGGCCAGGTCCTAGCTTGGAGAGCTAGGTTGGATGAAATCCTGGCTTAGAGGGCTAGGTCCTAGCTTGGAGGGCTAGCTTGAAGTCTCAGTAAGTGAAACTGGGCACGGAGTCTTGGTCCGGGGGACTAAGAACGAGTCAGAGAAGGGCTGGAAGCTTGTTCTCGTGACTTAGAGGAGATTTGACCTTGCCTGGATCGGTCTGGTGACCGATCAGGGAAGTTGGCACGGAGTTCCCTCGTGGATCAGTCTGGTGACCGATCCAGCTATGTCTGATCGGTCTGATGACCGATCAGGGAGCATACAGTGAGATTGGGAACCTTACTGA
Source organism: Boesenbergia rotunda (assembly GCA_024364735.1). Taxonomy (NCBI): domain Eukaryota; kingdom Viridiplantae; phylum Streptophyta; class Magnoliopsida; order Zingiberales; family Zingiberaceae; genus Boesenbergia; species Boesenbergia rotunda. The sequence goes on from JAGFNQ010005814.1 coordinate 266,232, forward strand.
TCGACTCCTAATCGGTCTGGTGACCGATCAGGGATACTATTCAGATCGTTCTGGTGAACGATCAATTGTCGCAAGCTTCTCACTATAACCGATCAGGCTGGAGCCTGATCGTTCAGGAGGTGCTCTGATCGGTCCCCAGACCGATCAGGCCACACCCTGATCGGTCTGGTGACCGATCAGGAGGGTTGGGCTGTGAAGCTGAAAAATCACCCTGAGAATGGGTGAATCGGTCTGGTGATCGATCCACGACTTGGGATCGGTCTGGTGATCGATCACGAAGAAGTCGTGATTTCTAATTTCCCATTGGGGAGCGATCAGGCTGGAGCCTGATCAGTCTGGACCCATCCTGATCGGTCTGGAGACCGATCAGGAGTCTCTTTGATCGGTCCGGTGACCGATCAGTAGCTGACAGCTTTAATTCAAAAGCGCTGTCAGACGTCTGATTGCGTTCTGATTTCCTACTGATTTCATTCTGATTTTCTCTGCTATCACTGATACAAGTTTGATTTCATTAGCTAAACCTCTGATTAAGTGTGCAGATGACAGGGATGGATTCAAACACTCAAGGAGGGTCAATGAGAGTCTTTCCTTTGAGCAGGTTTGTCCGTTTCTTCTTCTCAGGTTACAACGGATGGCGCGGGCTGGCAACGGCTGGAAGCTGATGAGCTGACTTGGGCTTGGCTGGAGAGTTCAGTGAGTCCAGATGAGGTCAGGAGTAGCTGAGGTTGTTGCAGAGATGCTGGTGAGCAGCTGGGAGCTGCAGAGGTGCCTGTGACCTGGGTTTTGAGCAGAGACTTAAGAGCTGATGGAGAAGACGATGATGTGTGGAACTCTTCTTTGGCTACAACTCTTGAGCTCTAGCGATAGCTCTCATTCAGTTATTGTGATTTTGAAGCACACTTTTGAGCATTCTGTTGTTGCTGAGACTTGAGCACTTGGAAGGATCCGTGACAAGGCGATCAGCAGGCAAACAAGGAAGAGCTGAGTGAAGGCTCTTGTCGAGGTTGTGTTGGGTTATTGTTTGCGCTTGTAAGCGTTTCTCTTTGTCTGCCTAGTGCTCAGTAAGCCTCCCTGTTTCAGTGTACTTAAGTTCATATCTTTGTTGAAACTGCTGTGGAGAGGTTTCCCCACCGAGAAGGAGGTTCAGTTGATATCTGGATTTTCCGGGGCTTAATCTGCCGACGATCAAGGGATCGCCCACCTTAAGGGCACGCCAAGGAGTAGGGGCAAGTTATCCCCGAACCTTGTAAACGATCCTTGTTAGCGTTTTTGGTTTACTTTTCATTTCTACAGTTATACTCTGTTTTGTTTTTGCTTCCACTGTGCCACTAACCCTAACTGCAGAGAAATCTCAAAAGTGAAAGCGATTTTTGTGTCTGGCTATATTTACCCCCCCTCTCTAGCCATCCAAGTTCCAATAAGTGGTATCAGAGCTTGGGGCTCTGTTCAAGCGGCTTAACATCCGAGAGCTATCAACAATGGCTTTGAGAGAATGATTTAGCACCACTCGACCTCCCTTCTTCGACGGATCGGATTTCCAATATTGGAGGTCTCGCATGGAGTACTACCTCAAGACCAACATTGGGATGTGGTTCTCCGTGAAGGAAGGCTTCATTCCTCCACGAGATGCGGAGGGAAAAGAATTGGAGTCATCACGATGGTCGGCTGAGCAAACCCGCAAAGGAGAAGCCGATGCGAAGGCGGTGGTGACTTTGCAATGTGGAATGAACAAAGACCAACTAATCAAGGTTGGTCCCTTTACAAGCGCAAAGGATTTGTGGAATAAGCTCATCGAACTCCACGAGGGCACCCGAGACTCGAGAATAGCCAAGAGGGACTTGTTCCTCAACCAACTACAAAATCTCTCCATGAAGGAGAGTGAAACGGTAAGTGAACTTCATAGTAGATTCAAAGAAGTTCTCAACGGTCTCCATTCCATTGACGAAAAGGTCGAGAACCGCGACCTTGTGAGGTATGTGTTAAAAGCTTTTCCAAGGAATGTCTTGTGGTCATTCATGGTGGATGTCTACAAGGTTTCTAAGGATTTATCAATTGTAAAATTAGATGACTTATTTTGTGAAATGGAGCTACATGAGATGGCTAACAAAGGCCCCAAGGAGAAGGGGATTGCTCTTGTGGCAGGGGAAAAGACTAAGAAGAAGGAGAAGAAGAAGGAGAAGGAGGTCTCTTCTTCTTCATCTTCATCCGAGTCCGAGTCCGAGTCCGAGTCCGAATCTGAGGAGGATGGCAGCGGATCTTCTTCCTCTGAGATGACCAACTTTGTTAAAAGAATGATGAGGAAGAGCCGGCGCTTCAAGGGTAAAGGTAACCCTAGTGAAGTTAAGATTGATAAGTCTAATGTTACTTGTTATGAGTGTAGCAAGAAAGGGCACTTCAAGAAGGACTACCCAAAACTCAAGAAGAAAGAGGAGAAATGAAAGAAAAAGAAGAAGGTCTTGAAAGTCACATGGGATGAATCATCCTCTAGTTCATCCGAAGAAGAGAAGGAGGAGAAGAGTACACGTCATGTAGCACTCATGGCCCTTGAAGATTAAGAGAGCAGTGATGAATCTATGGACTCATCAAACGCGACTTCATCATCTTCGGATGATGAAGAGGTAATCTCTCCCGAATTAGACAAATGCTATAGAGTCATTGCATGTTTGACCGAATTGTTGAAAAAGTCAAAAGGAAAGGTTAATCATTGAAAGTAGAAGTAGAACAATTGAAATCCTCTAGGGATGAGGATGTTGATGATTTGCATGTAGAAATGTTAGAAGATGAGAACAAATCATTGAAGAGTGAGGTTGAGAGACTCAAGAGTGTTCTTGAGAAATTCTCAACTAGCTCTAAGACTTTAGATATGATTTTGAATGCACAAAGGGCAGTTTACAACAAGGCCGGTATCAGTTACCGACCTAAAGAACCATCATTTGTTTCCTTGATGTCTAGGACTGATGTTAGACCACTTAAGACTCCTAGGGTTCAAAAGAAAGTGGTCAAGGCATGGGTGCCTAAGTCTTGCATAGTAGGTGCTTTAGGTCCCAAGATTTGGGTACCTAAATCTTCTATCTTTCATGTTGTGTAGGTCATGATTGAGGGGGAGCATCTATCAACTTGGTTCGTTGATAGTGGGTGCTCCAAACATATGACCGGTGATAGATCCTTATTCACTACCCTTCAAAGAAAAAGTAGAGGTAATGTTTTCTTTGGTAACAATGGTAGTCTCAAGGTTGTAGGGATAGGAGACATTCAAATATCCGAATGTCTTAGGATTAAGAATGTCCTTCTAGTCAAGGGGATGACATTTAATCTCCTAAGTGTCAGTCAATTGTGTGATGCGGGTTACATAATTGATTTTCAATCAAGTCAATGTCTAGTTAGACAACATGACACATTTGACACGGTAGTAGTAGGCACAAGAGTAGATAACATTTATCAAGTTTCATTTAAAAGCGCTACTAATGCTTTTGTCAAGTGTTTCATGTCGAAAGAAGATGAGTCCAACCTTTGGCACCGGAGACTAGCACACGTGAACATGAAGAATATCCGGAAATTGGCCAACAAGGGACTAGTTCGTGACTTACCAAGCATCAAGTATGAAAAAGAAAATATTTGTGATGCATGTCAAATGGGTAAGCAAACGAAATCTGCACATAAAGGTAAAAGCACTGTAAGTACTTCTACCGCTTTGGATTTACTTCATATGGACTTGTTTGATTGTAGCACTATTATATCCATGAATGGTATTAGATATTGTTTTGTGATCATTGATGATTTTACTAGATATACATGGACCTATTTTCTAAAATATAAGGACCAAACTTTAGATGTTTTTATTTCTTTTTGTAGAAGAGTTGAAAATGAAAAATCATGAACAATTAAAACAATAAGGAGTGATCATGGAGGTGAATTTCAAAATCAAAGATTTTTAGAATTTTGTCAAGAGAGAGGGTATAGACATGAGTTCTCTACTCCTAGAACACCACAACAAAATGGTGTTGTAGAGAGGAAGAACCGAGTCTTACAAGAGGTTACTCGAAGCATGCTGAATGAGTACTCATTACCAGGGTACTTGTGGGTCGAAGTGTAAACACAGCTTGCTATGTACAAAACCGAGTCCTCATCCATAGATTCTTAGGAAAGACTCCCCATGAACTTTGATTTGGAAAACCACCTATAGTTAAACATCTTAAGGTGTTTGGGTGTAAGGTGTTTATTCTAAACACCAAGGACCTGTTGGTGCAGTTTGCACTAACGGTCAAACTCAAGTTTTGATGAATGACAAATAGGTCAAAGTTAGACGTGTTGTGTGTTTAACCTCTTTACCAAGTGTGCAGGGTTGAAAGACTTAGGACCAGACACCAGGCTGAAGTCCAGGATGGTTGAGTCCTGGCGGGAAGTCCAGTTGGGTCCGCGGGACCTGACAACTGGCTGAAGACCAAGTTGGTTGAGACTTGGCAGGAAGACCAAGGTGGTTGAGCCTTGGCAGGAAGTCCTGGTGGGTCAAGAAGTCAAGTAGAGCTGCACAAGGTAAGTGAGGTAAGTCACTGGAGGAGCGAACCAGTGAGGACGCGTTCCCCTTGAGGGAACATTAGGCGTCGGCTCGACCTAGGGCTCCATTTTGGAGACCCAAAGTCAGAACCAAAACAGCTAAGGCTGTTTTAACTAACTTATTAATTGCTGTTTTGGACTAACCCTGGATGCAGGACCGAAGAATTGTGTTTCTGCAGCTCAGAGAGCTTCAAAGGAGTGAGGCAGTAGCTGAGCTGGGCGCCCCGGATGTTTCGGGCGCCCCAGAGTCAACCCAAAGTCAGCAGAGAGGTAAACGCCCCGACAGCAGCGCAATTGGGGGCGCCTCGCGTGTGTCGGGCGCCCCGCATGTCGGGCGCCCCGCGTGTCGTGGGCGCCCACTGTGCCACGCAGAATCAGCTGCCGAAGCTCGCCCTCGCGAAGCCAACGAGATGAGGTTTTGACCGGTCAAGGGAGGCGCCCCGAGCGCTTCGGGCGCCCCGGTCAAGGCTGATCCCGAAGATAAAGAGATCAAATGCTTGACCGAGAGGGCTGCGGATCGGCAGCCACGCAGGGGGGCGCCCCGAGCATCCCGGGCGCCCCCAGGGCTATAAATAGAGCCTCGACCAAGGCTGGAAATACAACACTTCTTCCAAAGTCTCCAAGTTCTTCTACGCTCGCGCCTTGCTCCGGAAACGCTTCACTTCGAGCCGACGACGTCCTGCTGCCCCGAAAGAGTTGACCTACTCCGGACGTCGGTAAAAAGAAGAATTTCTTTTAATATTTTATTGCACTTAATTACTTGAAAGTGTGGGGTTGTCACACTTTCAATTCATTTGTACTCGCCTACTCTATCGGGGTTGACCGATAGAGAGTTTTAGTGGATTGCCCAACGGAAAGGTCCGAGGGACCTGGGCCTTCGAGTAGGAGTCGCCGAAGGCTCCGAACGAAGTAAAAATCGTTCGTGTTTGTGTGTTCGTTTTTCGTCTCTTTCATTTCCGCTGTGCACGCTTTTTAAAGCACTCTGATTTAAATTTAAAAGTCACGTGATTCACCCCCCCTCTCACGTGCATCGATCCTACAAGTGGTATCAGAGCAAGGTTCGCTCTGTATCGGTGCAACCACCGTAAGAGCCGGGGGAAATCCAGTTTTTATCGTTGTCTGTGATTTTTTTTCTCACAGTCTAAATCTGATATTATTATCAATATTTATATATTAGTTTTTTTTTCTTTCGATCGATTTTACACGAATTTGGTGCAACACCATTCGAGTTGGTCATTTTATTTTTATATATTTATCTCTGCCGGCATTACTAATCCAAGACCTAGTCTTGGGACTTTGTTTGGTCTATTTTTTGTGTGCAAGATTTCTAAATGGCGCAAAATAAGATGCAAGGGCGAAATGTCAACGAGCCCCCACACTACTATCCAGAAGATTTCGACTATTGGAGGCGATCAATGGAGATCTTCTTGGGCAGTCAAGACTTCGACTACGTGTTAGCCCTGAGATACCAATCTCAAAATGATGAACTGAACAAGCAGGTAAATAAATTAATTTGTGCAGTTTTGCCTAACAAAATTTCCTGCAGACTGGAAAAGTATAACAACGCATATGACCTATGGACTCGGCTGAATGAATTGCACGAGAATTTGAAGGAGCTGGATGAGCCTAAGCTTAAAGCTGAAGATGAGTCTACTAAATCAATCGCAGAACCAAACTTAAAGATGGAAGATCAAGTCCAATTTGCGACTAAAGTCGAGCCTGAACCAACGGTAAAGCCTACTAAATTAAGGGATGCGATTGAGGTAAATTACAAGAATACCCTTAGTATTATTAATACAAATGTCTTGCATGATTCTGAGCAAATCTCTGAAATATCTGACTGTGTAGAAGGTTCTTGTAATAAATTAGATATCTCTATAAATCCTCCCGAAATGCATATTTTGTTAAAAACTTCCTGCAATATTTTAGACTTTTCAGACCAGAACAAACTCAACTCTGACTTGGTTAAACAAAACATTGACCAAGTTAATTCAGATTGTGAAAATCTAACCCTCGATAAAATCAATGTTTATCTCAATAAAGTTTTTAACTCAGTTAATAGTTCAATTGTAATCAAAAATTCAAAAACCATTAAACTTGAAAATAAACCCAAGTTAATTAACAATTCTTCAAAACTGAAAATTACAAACTTGGGTAATTCGAAATTAAAACCCAACAATAATTTAAGCATTACAAAAATTCCTAATAAAGACAAATTAAAAAATTTAACTAATTCAAAATTCAAAGAAAATTTAAGAGTCCACTTTAACAACCCAAAGCACTCAACCTATAATCCAAGGGGAGGCACCAAACTAGTTGGCACCTCAAAATCAGCCTTTGCCCAGGTGGGCACTTAGGACTAGCTTCAAAGTTAATTTGACTCTTGTACTATTTAGTAACAGGGTTTTCAATGAGTAAGTTAAAAGTCCAACTTCTTTAAGCGGCTTTGCCTAGAAAATGGTTGTTGCTCCAATAAGGCTTCGGCCAAAGAAGGCCACTGTGCCTCGCCATGGCCTGGAAGCCAATTATTGAAATGTACTTTTAAATTACTACTTGTTAAACTTGGATCTAACACAAGGTCAAGTTAACTTTTCTAAACAAAATCAAAATCATCTCACAAAATCATAGGACTCCCTTGATTGATGACTTAGACCGAGTGAGATGAATAAGGATAACCAAATTTAAATTATTGATTGATAACTCAACTTTCAAAAATTCAAATTCAAATTTAAAATTAAAATTAAAATTAAAATTAAAATTAAAATTAAAATTAAAATTAAAATTAAAATTAAAAATAAAATTAAAATTCAAATACAAATTAAAATTCAAATTAAAATTAAAATTAAATTTAAAAAAAATTAAAATTAAAAATCAAATTCAAGCTCATCTCACACAAACGATAGGATCCCTTTGATTGACAATATTAGACTGAGTGAGATGATTAGAGACAATAAAATTTGAAACTTGGGTATTTTAACCTAACCGTTACTTAATTAAATTTTAACCGATAAAATTTTACTTTCTTTTCACCAAATTAAATATTAATTAAAATTTTAATCGTATCTATAAATTTGAATCTTATTTAAATGTTAAAATTAAACTTTAAAATTCTTAATTAAATCATATTTTAATTTAATCTAAATCTTAATTTTTCACCTAATTAAATCCTTAATTAAAAATTCATCTAATTAAATTTCAACATAAATTAAAAATTAACCTTAATTAAATTCTACTTTAATTTTAACTAAAATTTGCATAATCAAACTTTACTTAAATTAACTTTAATTAAATTAAAATTTAACGTTAATTAAATTTTATATAATTAAAAATCTAACTCTTTACATAATCAAATTTTAATCCTTAATTAATTAAACTTGAATCCTTAATAAACTTTAATCCTTAATAAACTTTAATCCTTAATCAACTTTAATCCTTAATTAATTAGAATTTCAATCTTTATTCAGACTCCAATGAATTAACCTTGAATCTTTAATTAAATCTTAACTAACTTTAATTTATTTAAAATTCGACCAAATTAAATTTTAACCCCTAAAATTTTACCTAATTGAACTTCAACCCTTTATTAAAACTTCATTTAAATACCTCTAACTTTAATCCCCAAATAACTAAAGCTTGTAATTAAAATTTTACCTTAATCTTAATTGAAATTCTTAATAATTTTAACCTTAATCTTAATTAAAATTCTTAATTAATTAAACCTTAACCTTAAGTTTAATTAAAAATCTTAATTATTTAAACTTTAATCTTAATCTTAATCAAAATCAAACTCTAACTCTTAATTAAATCTTAATTTAATTTTACCAAAATTGAATCGTAATTAAAATTAAACTTTAAATATTACTTCAATTAAAATCATAATTAAATTTTAAAACTTTAACTTAATTTTTAATGTTTAATTAAAATTTATCAACCCAACCAACCTTAACCAACTTAACTAAAAACTTTAATTAAACCAAACTTAAATATAATTAACCTAATTAAACTTTAATTAAACCAAACTTAAATCTAATGAATACAAACCTAATTAAACCAAACCTAAAAGCAAACCCACACTAAAGGCTTAATTAAGCCAACACCTAATCCTTAATTAAACCAACTTAAAAAAAAAAACTCTTTTGTTTCCTTTTCTCTTTCTGCTTGTTCTTTTACGAAATTACCCCTAAGGACTTATGGAGAATATCGAGTTGAGGGGGAGGGAAAATATTTCTATACATCTTTTTGGCAAATCCCTTATAACATATTTGAAAATAACTGTTTTAAAAATACTATTTTTTAAAGTTTTTTTATTCTTTCAATTATATTCTTTTCAAAACTTATTTTCAATTTTTTTGTGCTTTCAAAGATATTCTTATTATCATTTGAAAATAATAATAATAACTTTATTACTATATCAAATTTTGTTTCAAAATATTAAACAATCCTCTTGAAAATCTCTCTTCAAATACTTTTAAACTATTTTATTAAAATATGTGATTAAAAATAAAAATGCCCTATATCTAAACCTATTTTAAGAGATGCCATACATGTCTTATTTTTACTGTTTTGTTTGAAAAATATTAGGATTATGCTTATAAATAGTTCCTTGCAATTCCTATTTAGCATTGAAAAATCCGTATTTTTGGGTCTTGCAAATCTCCTTTTTCAAATTTTACTAATTTTCTTTGATAAACTATTTTCAAATTAACTTTAAAATAAAAACACTTATGTTTTTTGAAAATCCACTATTAGCTTGTTCTTATACTAGAAAGTATCAAAATATTTTGATTGATTTACTTCCAAAAATGATTCTTTTGAAATATTTTTATTTGTAGTTTGGATATCCCTAGGACATAATAGAATGTTTACCTTGAAATTGACAAGGAATTCTAAGGGCTTGTCAAGTTAAGGGGGAGTTCAAACTAACTTGGAAAATTAATTTTAAGAATAGTTTGATTAAGTCTATGATATTACTTTTAAAGTATAACTATTTTCAAAAGAATCTAAGGCATATTCTTGAAAAATTAGTTTTATAAATTGAATAATGGTCTTGAAACTTTTAAAGCTTATTCTTAGAATATCTTCCTTCTTCTAAGTTAAAGCTCAGTAGCAAAGTTTCTTTTGGCTTTGAAAAATATGTATTATTTGGGAAATTTTTATATATTTTCTTTTAAAAAGATTGTCAAGCTTAACTTTGAAAATATTTCTAATTCATTTGAAAAATAATGTTGTTGAAAACTATTTGTTAGTTTTGAAAGCTAAGTTAATTGATTTAGGGGGAGTTCCTTTTTTTTTTTCACTTAGGCTATTTATCTTACTTAATCTATTTTGCCTAAGTCTAGTTTTCCCTATCACTTAGCTTTGGATCCTACTCTCCGTAACTTAATATACGTATGTTTTTTTGATGAATGACAAAGGGGGAGAGTAGGGTTAAAGCTTAGAAAATGGGTTAAAGCTTAGAAAATTCTATTTGCTACTTAATTTTGCACCCTGTACTTTCATGCTTATTTTTTTATTTACTTGCATGTATCTGCTAGTTTTTTCTCTAACTTTAACCTAGGTTGTCATTGCATCAAAAAGGGGGAGATTGTTGGTGCAGTTTGCACTAACGGTCAAACTCAAGTTTTGATGAATGACAAATAGGTCAAAGTTAGACGTGTTGTGTGTTTAACCTCTTTACCAAATATGCAGGGTTGAAAGACTTAGGACCAGACACCAGGCTGAAGTCCAGGATGGTTGAGTCCTGGCGGGAAGTCCAGTTGGGTCCGCGGGACCTGACAACTGGCTGAAGACCAAGTTGGTTGAGACTTGGCAGGAAGACCAAGGTGGTTGAGCCTTGGCAGGAAGTCCTGGTGGGTCAAGAAGTCAAGTAGAGCTGCACAAGGTAAGTGAGGTAAGTCACTGGAGGAGCGAACCAGTGAGGACGCGTTCCCCTTGAGGGAACATTAGGCGTCGGCTCGACCTAGGGCTCCATTTTGGAGACCCAAAGTCAGAACCAAAACAGCTAAGGCTGTTTTAACTAACTTATTAATTGCTGTTTTGGACTAACCCTGGATGCAGGACCGAAGGATTGTGTTTCTGCAGCTCAGAGAGCCTCAAAGGAGTGAGGCAGTAGCTGAGCTGGGCGCCCCGGATGTTTCGGGCGCCCCAGAGTCAACCCAAAGTCAGCAGAGAGGTAAACGCCCCGACAGCAGCGCAATTGGGGGCGCCCCGCGTGTGTCGGGCGCCCCGCATGTCGGGCGCCCCGCGTGTCGCGGGCGCCCACTGTGCCACGCAGAATCAGCTGCCGAAGCTCGCCCTCGCGAAGCCAACGAGATGAGGTTTTGACCGGTCAAGGGAGGCGCCCCGAGCGCTTCGGGCGCCCCGGTCAAGGCTGATCCCGAAGATAAAGAGATCAAATGCTTGACCGAGAGGGCTGCGGATCGGCAGCCACGCAGGGGGGCGCCCCGAGCATCCCGGGCGCCCCCAGGGCTATAAATAGAGCCCTCGACCAAGGCTGGAAATACAACACTTCTTCCAAAGTCTCCAAGTTCTTCTACGCTCGCGCCTTACTCCGGAAACGCTTCACTTCGAGCCGACGACGTCCTGCTGCCCCGAAAGAGTTGACCTACTCCGGACGTCGGTAAAAAGAAGAATTTCTTTTAATATTTTATTGCACTTAATTACTTGAAAGTGTGGAGTTGTCACACTTTCAATTCATTTGTACTCGCCTACTCTATCGGGGTTGACCGATAGAGAGTTTTAGTGGATTGCCCAACGGAAAGGTCCGAGGGACCTGGGCCTTCGAGTAGGAGTCGCCGAAGGCTCCGAACGAAGTAAAAATCGTTCGTGTTTGTGTGTTCGTTTTTCGTCTCTTTCATTTCCGCTGTGCACGCTTTTTAAAGCACTCTGATTTAAATTTAAAAGTCACGTGATTCACCCCCCCTCTCACGTGCATCGATCCTACAGGACCATCTTGGAAAGTTCACAGCAAAAGCTGATGAAGGGATACTGGTCGGGTACTCCCTCGTCAGCAAAACTTACCGGGTCTATAACAAGAGATCTAGATTGGTTGAAGAGTCTTCTGATGTTGTTTTCGAGGAAATTCCCAAAGCAAATGATCAGCCAAAAGATGTAGGAGTTCAATTCGAACTTAAGAAACTAAGTTTGGATGGAAGTCCGAGTGTTGTTGATGGTAATGAATCTAATAGCGGTGAGCCTAGACAACTCATAGATCAGCCGAATCCTGAGGCTGAGCTTGTGTCTAGTGACACCATACAAGAAGCACCACCAACACCAAGGCAAACTAGGTTAGCCTCTAGTCTTCCCCAAGACCAAATTGTTGGAGACATCCATCATGGAGTTAGGACTAGATCATTCTTTAGGAATGAGGCTAATGAAGTTGCCCTAATTTCCAAAATTGAACCTAGAAAAATTGACGAAGCATTAAATGATCCTGATTGGATCATTGCCATGTAAGATGAACTAGGTCAATTCGAAAGAAGCCAAGTTTGGGACTTAGTTCCTAGACCTAAGAAGACCACCATTATTGGAACCAAATGGGTCTTCAAAAATAAATTGAACCATAAGGGAGAAATCATAAGAAACAAGGCACGCTTAGTAGCCAAGGGCTATAGTCAAGTTGAAGGCCTTGATTACGATGAGACCTATGCTCCCGTGGCACGATTAGAGTCCATCCGGTTGATGCTTGCATTTGCAGCACATCGTGATTTCAAAGTTTATCAAATGGATGTCAAATCGGCCTTTCTAAATGGTTTAATAAGAGAAGAGGTCTATGTCGAACAACCTCTGGAGTTTGAGAATCCTGAATTTCCAAACCACGTGTTCAAGCTCAAGAAGGCGCTTTACGGCCTTAAACAAGCACCTAGGGCTTGGTATGAAAGGTTGTCGACATTTTTAATTGAAAAAGACTTTGTGAGAGGACAAATAGACCCTACACTATTTCTACGGAGAGATAGTGACAATATATTTGTAGCCCAAGTATATGTCGATGACATAATTTGCGGCTCAAACAATAAGGGCTATTTGAATGAATTTATTGGCCACATGGAAAGTGAATTTGAGATGAGTCTAGTGGGGGAGTTGACTTTCTTTCTTGGACTCGAAATCAAGCAAACTCGAGACGGAATCCATGTGCACCAATCGAAATACACTCAAAAGATGCTCTGTAAATTTAACATGAGTGATTCGAAAGAGGTAACCACTCCCATGGCAACAAACACATGATTAGACAATGATGAGAGTGGTAAACCTGTTAATCTAACTCAATATCGGAGCATGATAGGTAGCTTGCTATACCTCACAGCTAGTCGACCTGATATACTTTTTGCTGTGGGTATATGCGCTAGGTATCAAGTTTGTGCCAAGGAATCTCATTTAATTGCTATTAAAAGAATTTTGAGATATCTTAAGGGCACAATTGGAGTTGGTCTTTGGTACCCCCGTACCGAGTCTTTTGACCTAATTGGCTATACCGATTCCGACTATGCTGGGTGCAAGTTGGATAGAAAGAGCACAAGTGGGGGTTGCCAATTCTTAGGATCATCATTAGTTAGTTGGTTAAGTCGGAAGCAACATTGTGTTGCTCTCTCCACGACTGAGGCAGAATATATCGCCAAGGGAGAGTGTATCACAATTGTTGTGGATGATTCATACACTAGAGGACTACGAATTAACCTACAAGGGTGTGCAAGTGTTGTGTGACAACATTAGCACGATAAACCTAACCAAGAATCCAGTCCACCATTCTAGGACCAATCATATTGAAGTGTGTCACCACTTTACTAGAGATCATGTTGATAGAGGAGACATTGTACTCTCACATGTAGAGTCCAAATCAAACCTAGCGGACATTTTCACTAAACCACTCCCCGAGAATTAATTTAGTTTCTTACGAAGGGAATTGGGAATGTGTCATGCTTCATAGGATTGAAAAGCATTCAAAACCCTTCATGATCAATTCGAATTGTTGGGAAAAATTATTGGGCAACAAGGGGACATCTCACACAAACAATAAGGTTTAACAAAATATTTTTGTTTGCTAGAAATGGGGTGAGATATTAGGATCAACCTAATTACTCAAAATGTTAATGCATCCCTTGAGGAATTAGGTTGACGAGATAATGATCATTAAGTTGACCAAGTATGGGGAAAACCAATGCATAACATATGTGTATTTGTTTCCATGATCATACTTGAACATTCCAATCAAGGAAACTTGATTGGAGACTATTTTGATACAAACATGGTTTCAAATTGGTTGAATATGTTGATTGATTATGACTTCACTTGGTTGAATGTTTGTTTTTACAACAAGAGGTTGTGAAATTCATAAGGATTTTTGATTCTTGTTAGGGAATCAATTATAGTCGAGGGAACACCTCCTAGATCGACAAGGACCCACCTGATTGTATCAAAATTCGACCCGAAATCTGAAACTGAAAGTTCTGAAATCGTATCAGGCAATCTCTGATACCTGATCGGTCCACTAACCGATCAGACATAGGGATGATCGGTCCACAGACCGATCAGGAGTCGGCCTGATCGGTCCAATTGACCGATCCAGCTATTTCACGAGAAATTGTCAAAACATTCTATGTTGGCCTGGATCGGTCCCCAGACCGATCTGGCCCCCTGTGGTGATCGGTCCACCGACCGATCAGGAGGGTCATGAAAATTCACGCAAACTCACTGTTCGTTCCCTGATCGATCGGCAGATCGATCAGGGGCTTGCTTGATCGGTCGCCCGATCGATCAGGACCAAGCCAGACTGATCAGGCTGGAGACTGATTGGTCTGGGCGCTCCCAGATCGAACGGTGATCCGTTCGATCGCAATAAATTTCGGTTGGTGGATCGGTCCACCAACCTATTAACTCTCTATTCTGTTCATTTCTCAACCCTAGCCGACCGAAACACTCATCCTCTTCCTGAGTTCTCTCCTCCTGCGCTTCTTCTTTCTGTGCGTGAGCTATACTTTCTGCGAGTTCTCGCATCCAGTGAGCTCTCTGCCTGCGCAAGCCTTCTTCCTGAGCCTGAGTTCTCTGCTACTGCGGCTTCTTGCTCTGAGGTTCTTCTTCCTGCTCAAGCTGCGCACAGGCCTTGGAGGATCTGTGTGTGTCTTCAAACGAGCTCCATCTTCGTCTGCGGTTCGTCTTCTTGCGCGAGACTTCTGAGAGTTCTTTGAGAACCTCTTGTGCAACCTCTGAGTTTTTCCCAAGCAAATCGATCATCGACATGGCACCGAAGTGAGCTGTTTGCTTTCAATTTTAACTTGATGATTACTCCATAAATCATGTTCTTTTTCTAACCTTGATGTTTGATGTTGTGGTTCGTTTTGGTGTGTGTCGTGACTGCCTTACCTTTATGTTCACTTGATTCTTCTATGCCGTGACCTATCTTATTATTGATCAACCTTACCCTTATGATCATGTGTGCCATTAATTATATCTCCTGATCACAATCCTTTTGTGTTGTTGACTTCGAATTCTTATCAAATTGTTGTGGATGCCATGATTGTCAACTTATATCGTGATCTTATCAATGTTCGATTTACTTATCTTGATCCAATCTGTTGTCGTGATCAATTATTCCAACCCTTAGGAGATCTTCAAAGGGCAAATAACCCGCTGCAGAGACCTCGAAGGGCAAAGACCCTTCATCACCTTCACCCCCTCGTAGGCCTCAGCCTTCGTCGAGTTCTCGTTTTCCTAATGATGCTTTCGAGCAAGCCTTTCAGTCTAGGAATTTCAAACTCCTTCCTTGTTGGTCTATTGATAGACTTTTCTTGGCTGAACATTGTCCCTCTATCATTGAGATGGTTGAGTTTTACAACCTCGAACTCTTTCTTTCCCTTGAGTGAACTATCAATGTTGACATTGTCTCTGAATTCTACAATAATTTGCAACAAGGACCGCAGGGGGGCTTTGACTTCACGACTCGGGTAGCCAAGAGAAATCTTGAATTTTCCTATGATATCTTGGCTGAGAATCTTGGCGGTCGACGATCGCCTAACTTCTACTCTATCTACCCAGAGCTCCCTGACCCCTTACTGCCTCCATTTGAGGGCGTCACCCCCGATACTATATACAAGCACTTCTTTGGCCATCCTAGGCCAGCTGGCCTCGATGAGTTAGGGCCTGATTTTCCTACCTTTGCAGCCCTTCGACTTTCTCCTATTGATTACATTCTTTTCAAGATAATCACCAACTGCATTCTGCCGATCACCTCCAAACTCCTGACTGAGATTCGTCCGTATCACTGTTTGATGCTCTATGGCATGCATCACCATTTGGACTTTGACATTATGGAGAGCATCTTTCAGTCGATCATATCTTATAGAGAGCCCAGCCGCCGCACTATCTACATGCCTTTCGGTCACGTCATTACTGACTGGCTTCAGTCAATTAGTGTTGATGTGACCAAGGGCAGGACAGTGCCCATGGTTCGCCAGGATTGCCGACTGGGCAGACGCGCATTTGCAAAATCTGGCATCGTTGTTGGGCCTGACGATCAGAGTCTTGTATGGAAGGACGGGAGAGGTCTAGGCGAGCTTCCTAGGGGCGCACATTTTCAGGTACCAGTAGCTCCGGCTGCACATCAGGAGGCACCCGCCGCAGCAGCTGCCTATGAGTACGAGCCAGATCCCGACATCCGCTGGCAGGTTTCGGAGCTGGAGCTGACGATGCAGCACGAGTTTCACATCTCCGAGCTCTGGCGACAGGAGGTCCGGTCTGAGTTTCGATCTTTCGATCGCAGGCTACTCGCACTAGAGTCGGACGTCTCTGGGATCCGCTCCCAGCAGCAGACCTGGTACGAGGAGTGGCGCCAGCATACGTTTCCTGGAGCTGCGCCCTCTGGCAGTACTGCACCGGGGTCCTTCATACCTGACGATGACACGACTGATAACCCCATGCAGGCCGATGACCCCCCGCCGACGATTGATTATGGCTGTACTCTGATCTTGTTTTCATGGTTGGTGATCTGACTGTTTTGTCTGTTATGACTTGGTGATGTCTTTGACTATACTTTGATGCATTGCTATGCATCTGACTATTTGCTGTCTTGGATTTTTGTTGTTCTTGATTTTGCTTTGATGTTATGTGATGCATCTGACTTTATGACTGATTCTATGTATGACTTGCTACTCCATGCTTATTACTAATTCTTGTTTTCCTTGATTCATATACTGCATGTGATTGCTATATTCTGCTGTATCCTTATCACATGGTTTCATATGCTTTCCAAATTACATCATATCCTTGTTGTTTTGGGAGAACCCCTAGGTTTGGAGGGGAGTATATTTAAACTTAACTACCAATCTACACTCTTTTCAGTGTTTGACAAAGGGGGAGAGACTGGTTAGTTAAGTTTGGGATTATTACAAGCTTAACTGTTGTAGGGGGAGGATCTTGATTCTCCTACGAGATTCTCCTACGATAGTGAAATTTGAGAAATTGATTTCAAATCCCTAAACTTAAAATCGGGTTGTCAAACAACAAAAAGGGGGAGATTGTTGATGCAGTCTAACCTTGATTGTTATTTTGATGTTGACACCGATTTTAGTTTAGGCTAATGAGATGATTGAGATTGAGTCCTTGTCGGGGACTAGGTGAAGTGGAAAAGACCTAGTGGGACTAGGCATACCTAGTGAGACTAGGTTGATGAAACCTTGGCTTGGAGGGCCAGGTCCTAGCTTGAGAAGCTAGGTTGGATGAAATCCTGGCTTGGAGGGCTAAGTCCTAGCTTGGAGAGCTAGGTTGATGAAACCCTGGCTTGGAGGGTCAGGTCCTAGCTTGAGAAGTTAGGTTGGATGAAATCCTGGCTTGGAGGGCCATGTCCTAGCTTGGAGAGCTAGGTTGGATGAAACCCCAGCTTGGAGGACTAGGTCCTAGCTTGGAGAGCTAGGTTGACTGAAACCCTGGCTTGGAGGGCCAGGTCCTAGCTTGAGAAACTATGTTGGATGAAATCCTAGCTTGGAGAGCTAGGTTGATTGAAACCCTGGCTTGGAGGGCCAGGTCCTAGCTTGAGAAGCTAGGTTGGATGAAATCCTGGCTTGGAGGGCCAGGTTCTAGCTTGAGAAGCTAGGTTGAATGAAATCCTGGCTTGGAGGGTCAGGTCCTAGCTTGGAGGGCTAGGTTGAAGTCCCAGTGAGTGAAACTGGGCATGGAGTCTTGGTCCGGGGGACTAAGAACGAGTCAGAGAAGGGCTGGAAGCTTGTTCTCGTGACTTAGAGGTGATTTAACCTTGCCTGGATCGGTCTGGTGACCGATCAGGGAAGTTGGCACCGAGATCCCTCGTGGATTGGTCTGGTGACCGATTCAGCTATGTCTGATCGGTCTAATGACCGATCAGGGAGCATATAGTGAGATTGGGAACCTTACTGATCGACTCCTGATCGGTCTGGTGACCGATCAGGGATACTATTCAGATCGTTCTGGTGAACGATCAATTGTCGCGAGCTTCTCACTATAACCGATCAGGCTGGAGCCTGATCGGTCAGGAGGTGCTCTGATCGGTCCCGAGACCGATCAGGCCATACCTTGATCGGTCTGGTGACCGATCAGGAGGGTTGGGCTGTGAAGCTGAAAAATCACCCTGAGAAGGGGTGGATCGGTCTGGTGACCGATCCACGACTTGGGATCGGTCTGGTGATCGATCACGAAGAAGTCGCGATTTCTGATTTCCCACTGGGGACCGATCAGGCTGGAGCCTGATCGGTCTAGACCCATCCTGATCGTTCTGGTGACCGATCAGGAGTCTCTCTGATCGGTCCGGTGACCGATCAGTAGCTGACAGCTTTAATTCAAAAGCACTATCAGACGTCTGATTGCGTTTTAATTTTCTACTGATTTCGTTCTGATTTTCTCTGCTATCACTGATACAAGTTTGATTTCATTTGCTAAACCTCTGATTAAGTGTGCAAATGACAGGGATGGATTCAAACACTCAAGGAGGGTCAATGAGAGTCTTTCCTTTGAGCAGGTTTGTCCGTTTCTTCTTCTCAGGTTACAACGGATGGCGCGGGCTGGCAACGGCTGGAAGCTGAGGAGCTGACCTGGGCTTGGCTGGAGAGTTCAGTGAGTCCAGATGAGGTCAGGAGTAGCTGAGGTTGTTGCAGAGATGCTGGTGAGCAGCTAGGAGCTGCAGAGGTGCCTGTGACCTGGGTTTTGAGCAGAGACTTAAGAGCTGATGGAGAAGACGATGATGTGTGGAACTCTTCTTTGGCTACAACTCTTGAGCTCTAGCGATAGCTCTCATTCAGTTATTGTGATTTTGAAGCACACTCTTGAGCATTCTGCTGTTGCTGAGACTTGAGCACTTGGAAGGATCCGTGACAAGGCGATCAGCAGGCAAACAAGGAAGAGCTGAGTGAAGGCTCTTTTCGAGGTTGTGTTGGGTTATTGTTTGCGCTTGTAAGCGTTTCTCTTTGTCTGCCTAGTGCTCAGTAAGCCTCCCTGTTTCAGTGTACTTAAGTTCATATCTTTGTTGAAACTGCTGTGGAGAGGTTTCTCCACCGAGAAGGAGGTTCAGTTGATATCCAGATTTTTCAAGGCTTGATCTGCCAACGATCAAGGGATCGCCCACCTTAAAGGCACGTCAAGGAGTAGGCGCAAGTTATCCCCGAACCTTGTAAACGATCCTTGTTAGCGTTTTTGGTTTGCTTTTCATTTCTGCAGTTATACTCTGTTTTGTTTTTGCTTCCGCTGTGCTACTAACCCTAACTGCAAAGAAATCTCAAAAGTGAAAGCGATTTTTGTGTCTGACTATATTCACCCCCCCTCTCTAGCCATCCAAGTTCCAACAACCAACCCCCATATTTAAATATGAGATCCACCTATTATGAGTACAAATATCTCCCCATGTTTAAGATATCGAATGTCCATTAATTAATTAAATTGCTGACAATTTAATTAATTAACATCTGACTCCTTGAGTAGTACCACTCAACCTTATCAACATGTCGGACCAAGTTCACCTGCATGATTTAATATTATGAATCTTATGAGCTCCTCAAGGGGACATCATCAACCCAACTCACCAGGACACGATTTCCTTCTATAATCAACGACACACCATGTAAATAATATTATTTCCGAACTAACCAGGCCTATCGATTTAACATAATAAATCTCACCCATTGGTAAATCAAAGAAATAACTATTATGTACATGTTATTGATGTAGTCTGACTCGATTGCTATTTTGGTGTTGACACCAATTTAAGTTTGGTTGAGTAAATTCGTATTAAGTCCTGGTCGGGGACTGGGCACGAGGTGGAAGGAAATCCCGATGAGTGAAGCCGAGTCTTGGTGAGTGAAGCCGGGTGATGGAAACCCCGGTGAGTGAAGCCGGGTGATGGAAACCCTAGTGAGTGAATCCGGGTGATGGAAACCCTAGTGAGTGAATCCGGGTGATGGAAACCCCGGTGAGTGAAGCTGGGTCCCGATGAGTGAAGCCGGGTGACTGAAATCCCGGTGAGTGAAGTCGGGTCCTAGCGAGTGAAGCTAGGTGGAAGAAATCCCGGTGAGTGAAGCCGGGTCCTAATGAGTGAAGCTAGGTGACTGAGCATGAGTCAGCCAAGTGACCTGATCGATCTGGAGTCCGATCAAGAGTTGGCACAAGTTCCCTTGTGAACAGATCAGTCTGGTGACCGATCCAGGGAGTCTGATTGTTCTGGTGAACGATCAGAAAGAGAACAGAATACTTCTGATCATTCTAGTGAATGATCAGAGAGAGATCAGAATGTTTCTGTGTGGTTTCTGATCGTTCTGGTGAACGATCAGAAGAAAGGATCAAAAAGAGGCTGGAGAACCCTGATCGGTCACTTGGACTGATCAAGGTCCTCCTAGACCGATCAGGATGGGTCCTGATCGATCCAGAGGTGACCTGATCGGTCACTGTGACCGATCAGGGCACAACCTGATCGGTCATCTGACCGATCAGGTGGCTTTGGCTGGTGGGAGTTGGAGGAAACTCTAGTAAGCTTGTGGATCGGTCTGGTGACCGATCCACAATCCTTGATTGGTCAGTGTGACCGATCACAGAGTCACTGGATCGATCAGGCAAGAGCCTGATCGATCAAGATCCTCACTGATCGGTCAGGGTGACCGATCAGTGTCTGATAACTTTAATTTGAATCGTTGTCAGACGTCTGATTTCGCTCTGATCTCTTCTGTTACTCTGCTGATTCCTTTTGATTTGCTGTGCTAAGCTTCTGTTGAGTGTGCAGATGTTGCAGGGACAATACATACCAAGGAGAAGAGTCAATGGCGACTTTCACCGTGGCAGGTTTGTCTGTTTTCTATTTCCATGTTTCAACGGCTTCCGGCGCGGCTGGCGACTGACTGGAGGCTCAGCTGAAGAGGTCTTCAATGGATTGAGCGCTCAGTGGAGTCAGTGGGTTAGGCTGTGGTTCAGTGGGTGCTGACGAAGCCAGGCGATAAGGAGAAGGAAGTTTAAGAGGGAGAGGCTGGCGATGCAGACATAAAAAAAGAAAACAGAAAAACAAGCGAAGGGTTTCGGCTAGGTTTTGGCTGTGTGATTGTTGTGTTGTCTGTGTAGTACTCCTTCCTCCTTGAAGCATCCAACTATATCTATTGTTTGAGAGCTTCCTCCCGAGTCTTCTGAGTGTATACTGAGATTATTCTTGAGACTGGTTGTGGAGAGGTTTCTTCACCGAGAATGAGACTTTATTCTATCCGGAAGTTTCGAGGCTTGATCTGCCGACGATCAAGGGATCACCCACCTCACGGGCACGCCAAAGAGTAGGGGCAAGTTATCCTCGAACCTTGTACATCCTTGATTTAGCGATGGTTTGTGTTTAGTTTCTATTTATTTCTGTTTCTGTCTTTCTGTATTGTTTCCGCTGCTAACCTAATCGCAGAAAGATTTCAAAGAAGCAAGTAGTTTGTGTGTCTGGCTATTCACACCCCCCTCTCTAGCCATCCAAGGTTCAACACATGTGCCCGTTATTATATCGGGATTAAGAGTATGTACTCCATAATAACTGAGGTCTAATTCAATTATAAAATCAGTATAAATTAAATCACCTCTATGTCGGTCCTGCTCAATACACATAAAATGCACTAGTGTAATTTTATGGTCAAGATAAACCAATACCAAATTACACTACAACCATCCCGATGGTTTGTCCAAATCCATCTCGGTTGTGAGCCTCTACTTATACTTTACAAGGAACTGATAACATGATCTTCTGTGCGATACCACACACCATGTTATCTATAATATAAAGTATCAAACAATATGCACATACTAATATAATCATGCAAACAGTGATCTTGTGATTCTCTTTCAAAATGTAGATGTCCATACAAAAAGTAAGACTTTTAGTATACATCCTAACACATCCGAGGGACGCAAGGTTGATGGAGGAGGCTAGAAGGCTAGGTCTAGGTTGGTCGGGCGAGGACGAGTGCAAAGTGATTGTACTCAGGGTTGAAACCCTAAATTTAGGGTTTGGGCAGTCGACTGCTGTTGGGAGCAGTAGTCGTCTAGTGTTAGGCACAAAAGATCAGCCAACTGCTCTTCTATGCAGTCGACTAGTGTCGGTTGAAATTTAAACGTTGGATTGTAATGTTCGAATTCGGGAGGACCAGTCGACTGGTGTTGGCACTAGTCGACTAGTAACAGTTGGAACAACTACGAGCTCTATTTAAGAGAACTCGATTTTGCTGGGCAATGATTGACGAAATAAGCTTGGGTAAAGCTTATTAGTAGTCTACCAAGTTTAGGTGTGTGTGCAAGTGTTTTGGTGAGGTTTCTCCACCCACAAGAAGCTACATGAGCTAGCCGGATGCTTTTCGGAGAGTCATCCACCGACGGATCGAGATCGTCCACCTTACGGACAACCGTGGCGTAGGAGCCTTATCGTTGAACCACATAAATCTTTGTGTTTACGGTTTGATTTTCTTTTTGTTAGTTTAGTTTATTTTGTATTGCGTTGCACACTAACAAAGTGTAAGAAGAACAACGATTGTAATGGGTGAACGACTATTCACCCCCTCTAGGCGTACGATCAAGTCCTAACAAGTGATATCAGAGCGAAGTTCGCTCTTGTTGGACTAACCGCCAAAGGAGCAAAGTGCTAGAGGAAGATGGATTTGGAAGGTCCACTAGGATAGGATACTCGAATCCCACCTCCATATGATCGAGACGATTTTGATTATTAGAGAAAGTGATTAAAGACTTGGTTTCGAATGAATTGAGACAATTGGACCGCATTGGAGGTTGTATTCGAAGCTCTAACGGATAATAAGGAGAAACACCATTGACCTCGATATTGGACAAAGGATCAAAAGGAGGAAGTGGAGTCGGATAAGGAGGTAACGAAAATTGTGTTAAATTTATTATTTTCTTATATTGTGTCCCATGTAGGTGAATACAAGAATGCTTATGAGCTATAAAGAAAGGTGATAGCTCTACACAAAAATTTTACACAAGGACATGGAGTGCAGGAGTCCAAGGATAAGGCTCATTGGTCCAAGAGAAGAAAAAGACCAAACGGAAGTTCAATTAAGTTCAACATTCGAAGAAGAGGAGGAAATGGAACCGTCTACATTCTCAAGTGAGGAAGAAGAAGAACTATAAATGATGGAGGAGATCTTGGAAACTCAACCCTCGACCTCATCTACCGAGAAGATCCCACATCAAATGCTTTAAGTGTGGGAAAATGGCACACTACAAGAGTAGGTATCTTTCACTTAAGAAGATAAAAGAGGTAAACCCTAAACCCGGTAAAGTTCATTTAAAAACTAATGTGGGTTGTAGGATGGAGCTAAGGATAAGAAGCATATAATTTACTTCACATGTGGTGAGCATGAACATTACCACACAAAATGTCCAAGGAAAGGAGAGCTTGAGAAGCTAGGGCATTTGAAGAAATTGAAGAAAAAAAGAAACTCAAGTCAAGGGAGAGTTTCAAAGGTAAAAGGGAAGATAATCCCTTATTTGAAATTCAATCTAATTTTTAATTCATATATACTTGTTAAAAATAATATAGATTATTTACCTAAGCATAATCATGGATTTAAGTATAATGATAGGAATAAGGTTAACAAGGTAGATAACCCTAAAAAATCATTACCCAAAGCTAGACCTAATATCTGTCGCCTGCCACAAAAGTCACACCCTTCTCCTTTGGGCTTTGGTTAGCAATCTCATGTAGTTCCATTTCACAAAATAAATCCTCTAATTTAACAATAAAAAGATCCTTGGATACCTTGTAGGCATCCACCATGGATGACCACAAGACATTCCTAGGAAAAGATTTAAGTATATACCTTACAAGGTCTCAGTTCTCTACCTTCTCATTGATCGAATGCAAGCCATTGAAGATTTCCTTGAACCGACCATGAAGCATACTTACCATTTCATTTTCTTCCATTGAGAGGTTCTAGAGTTGGCTGAGAAGGAGATCTTTCTTGGCTATCCGGGTATCTCGAGTTCCTTCATGGAGCTCAATGAGCTTGTTCCATAGGTCCATGGCACTGGTGAAGGGGCCAACTTTAATCAGCTGCTCCTTGGTCATCCCACACTGCAGGGTGACCACAGCCTTCGCATCAGCTTCCCCCTTCCTTGTCTGTTCTGCCGACCACATTGAGAACTCGAGCTCTTTTCCCTCAGCATCCTTTGGAGGGGAGAAACCCTCCTTGACTGAGAACCACATGTCGATATTGGTCTTCAAGTAATACTCTATTCGTGATCTCCAATATTGGAAATCGGCTCCATCGAAAAATGGAGGTCTATTGGTGTTGAAAACTTCCCTCATAGCCATTCTGATTATGCTCTCGGGTGTTAGACCGTTGGAAAGAGCCCCAGGCTCTGATACCACTTGTTAGACCTTGGATGGCTAGACAGGGGGGTGTGAATAGCCAGATACTTAAACTTTTCGGCTTCTGAACTTTTCTTTCATTCTGCGATTAGGTTAGCAGCGGAAATAATACAGAAAGAAAGAAACAGAAATAGACAGAACACAAACCAGTCGCTAAAAAGGAGAGTTTACAAGGTTCGGGGATAACTTGCCCCTACTCCTTGGCGTGCCCGTGAGGTGGGCAATCCCTTGATCGTCAGCAAATCAAGCCCCGGAACTTCGAATAAAACAATCTCCTTCTTGGTGGAGAAACCTCTCCAGAACCAGTCTCAAGAATGATATCAGAATAAGCTCAGAAGACTCGAGAGGAAGCTCACACACAAGAGATGCAGTAGGAAGCTTCAAGGAGGAAGAACCAATACACACAACAACCACACAGCCAAACCCCGCAAAAACCTTTGCTCGTTTTTTGTTTCTTGTTCTTGTTGTGTCTGCATCGCCAGCCTCTCCCTCTTAAACTTCCTTCTGCTCATCGCCAGGCATGTCTGCAACCACCACTGACCTCTACTGGGCTCAGTCCACTGAAACCTCTTCAGCTGAGCCTCAGGTCAGTTGCCAGCTCCAGCCAGACAGTTGCTAGCCCGCGCCAGAAGCCGTTAAATCCTACGAATGGAAAACAAACAAACCTGCCCGAAGCGAAAGTCGCCAATTGACCCTCCTTCTTGGTTTGTGTCATCCCTGTATCACCTGCACACTCATCAGAAGATTAGCACAGCAAATCGAAATGAATCAGAAGTGAATCAGCAGACATCAGAGTGGAATCAGACGTCTAACAACGATTCAAATTAAAGTTATCAGACACTGATCAGTCACCCTGACCGATCAGTGAGGGGCCTGATCGATCCAGTGAAGCTTTAATCGGTCACACTGACCGATCAGAGATCGGGAATCGGTCACCAGACCGATCCACCAGCTCACTGGGATTTTAAGCAGCTCCTGTTGGTGCAAGTTGCATCAGTGATGTCCTCCTCTAAGTGTTTCAATGTTTGACAACATACTTAAGTCAGTGATACATTGAACAAGGGAAGGGTAAGTCAAGAGAAGAGTAACAATGTGAACCAAAATCCTAGTTAACCTTGGCACAAAGTCCTAGTTCGATGAATTGGGCACAAAGTCCTGATCATGGATTGGGTACTAAGTCCTGGCCGAGGGCTGGACACCTAAGACCTGACCGAGGGTTGGACACGAAGACCTGGTTCGAGGAATTGGGCACTATGTCCTGGCCGAGGGTTGGGCACCGAAGACCTGGTTCGAGGAATTGGGCACGAAGACCTGGCCGAGGGTTGGGCACCGAAGTCTTGGACTTAGGGTTTGGGCATGAAGTCTTGGTCCGAGGGATTGAGCAACTTAGCTGAGTGATGACTAAGGACAGAAGTAGAGACGGGTCGAGGTTCGGACGTCTCGAGATCCGAGAGTATCGGAGGCTAAGCAAAATTCCACCCGAATGAACTGGGTGGCAACCGTCTCTTGAAAGGAGTAGGTGAAAGGCGCGTTCCCGGGGGTGGGAACTTGCGTCGGTTCGACCTAGAGTTTCGTGGAAATCCGAAGTCAGAACCAAGTCCTTAAGGTTAAGATTGTGTGTATATTTGCTTTATATTTATATATCTTGCAGGTACCTAGAATGGAAGACAAAGCAGGCGAACAACACACAACACGGCTGGAAGGCCTTCATTCAGGCGCCCCCATTGAAGGAGGCGCCTCAATCAAAGGAGGCAAAGCCAGGGCTTCATTCAGGCGCCCCCATTGAAGGAGGCGCCTCAATCAAAGGAGGTAAATTAGGTCTTCATTCAGGTACCCCCATCGATACAGGCGCCCTGGTTCAAAGTTGTATTTGCTGCTGCAAGTTTGAAGCAGAGATAAGCTTTGACTGGGTTCATTGAGGCGCCTGGGAGGTCTAGGGCGCCCTGGTCAGAGGCCTTATCTGCTGCGGCGAGTTCGGCGTGGAGATAAAGTTTGACCAAGCCTATTGAGGTGCCCCGGTGATCACAGGCGCCCTAATGAAGCCTATAAAAGGGGCTTTGTCCCCTCAGCTCAGAACAGAACTTCCAAGATCATTCTAAGCCTTCTGATTGATGACAAAGCGCTAACGGCGAAGCTCTGTGACCAAGGAAGCTCCGGGAGGAAGTGCGTGGCACTTCGGAGTTCCAGATCGGCCGGTGTTCGACCTTCGTTGTTTTGGTTTGCTTTTAATATTCTGCACTTAAATTCCGTATCGTGATTGTAAATCTTGCACTGCAGACGGGTTTCTCCGCCTCCGGAAAGTTCGGAAAGGAGACCATTAGTGGACCGGTGTTCCCGTGCTTAGGCCTTGGATGTACTGACCATGGGGGGTTGGGAACCAAGTAAATCCCGTGTGCAATTTGTCGTTTGTTTTGTTCGTTATTTCTATTGTTTTTCCCCTGCTACTAACGCTCTTTTTAGAACGAATTTTGAAAGTAAGACGAGTTTCCGCGAGACGATTTTACGGTCAATATTCACCCTCCCTCTATCGACGGCACCGGTCCCACAATTGGTATCAAGTCAGACCGCTCTTCACCGGACTAACCGCCGACGGAGCAAAGACGTCAGGAGTTGAGGGGGAGCCCAGGGGTGAATCTGGTATATTTTTTTTAATGTTGATTTTTAAATTCCATATTATATGCTTCAAGTGCAGGGAGAGAGGACACTACAAAAATCAGTGTCCTACTCATAAGATTCGAACTTCACCACTGGAAGCAAAGGAAATTCCAGCACCAGGAGGCTGGAGGAACAAGGACCACATCAGATGCTTCAAATGTGAAAAGTACGGACATTACAAAAATAAGTGTCCGGCAAAGGTATGCAAAATTTACGTTCCAAAAATTTCTGTCCAAGTGGACGATCAGGTTTTCTCCAGACCTTCCTGATCTCTCTCTTATCCGTTCACCAGAACGATCAGAAACCACACGGAAAGTTTTTGTCCTCTTTCTGATCGTTCACCAGAATGATCAGACACCCTGGATTGGTCACCATACCGATCTATTATCCAGGGAGTTCGTGTCAATCCCTGATCAGACTCCAGACCGATCCAGCCACTCTATGACTCATGCTCAGTTCCCCAGACCAAGACTTCGTGTCCAGCTTCACTCACCAGGACTTTGTTCAACCTAGCCTCACTCACTAGGACCCGACTTCACTCACGGGGTTTCCGTCACCTAGCTTCACTCGCTAGGACCCGACTTTACTCACCAGGATTTCCTTCACCTAGCCTCACTTGCTAGGACCCGGCTTCACTCACCGGGATTTTAATCACCCGACTTCACTCACCAGGACCCGACTTCACTCACCGGGGTTTCCATCACCCGACTTCACTCACCGGGACTCGACTTCACTCACTGAGGTTAATATCACCCGACTTCACTCACCAGGACCCGACTTCACTCACCGGGGTTTCCATCACCCGGTTTCATTCACCGGGACCCAACTTCACTCACCGGGGTTTCCATCACCCGGCTTCACTCACCGGGGTTTTCATCACCCGACTTCACTCACCGAGACCCGGCTTCACTCACCGGGGTTTCCATCACCCCGCTTCACTCACCAGGACCCAGCCAGGACTTAATCTGAATTTACTCAACCAAACTTAAATCGGTGTCAACACCAAAACAACAATCGGGTCAAACTGCATCAACAATATCAGGCCTCCATGGACTGTCATACCATTTTTGCCAGTATAATGTCAGGGAGTGGGTGTTCCCTAGGAAAACGATAATTCCCGAGCTGGGTCGCCGATCGGCTGACCCAAGTGAAACCTCACAAAGAAGTCAATGCCACTTGGGCTAAGTATAGGGGTGATCTGAGTCTGTGCAATCCGAGTCTCTGGGGTACTCGGCACTCGGGCATGGTCAACGCGATTCGTCTCTATGACATATGGCTAGGGGACCTCACAAGGAGTCGAATGGCTGTTGGATGCACGCGGACCGGACGAACTATAAGGCGGCTTCAGATTGTTAGGATCGATAGCTCGGCTGGAGGGGATGAATAGCACTTTTCAATTTTTCTCTACAAGATGGTTAGCACAATACAAAATATAATGGAAAACAACAGATTCAATCCTAACAAGAAGTTTTTACTTGGTATCCACCCCGAAGGATGACTAATCCAAGGATCCGCACGAGTACATCACCTCCACTATGAAAAGTCTCCTTCAAGGTGGAGAAACCCTTAAAAAGTTGCTTTCTTCTTCTTTACAAGATCAAGATGAAAGTTAGAGGAAGAGTAGATCAATTGGGGCACTAGCAGCACTTCGGTATAGTAAAAAATCGTATCTACCTCGTGCCCAAAAGTCCCCTTTAAATAAGAGTAAAGAATAGCTTCAAAAGCTGTCCAACCCCGCTACCAGTCGACTGCCCCTGGAGCAGTCGACTGGTCCGGAGTGAAAAACATTCTGTGAGTTTTGGCAGTCGACTGCCTTTCTACCAGTCGACTGCCCACCCTCTACATTCACTCATTCTCACTCCGAACACTCTTCACGTGTGCCTTCAGGTATACTCCTTTGGCTTGCCCCTTGAAGTCTTCTTCCACCGGCTATCGTCCCTCGGATACGCACACAAGCTTTCCCTTGGCTTGCCTCCATGCCACCCTTCACGTGTGCCCTTTGAAGTCACTTCCCGGCTTGCCCTTAGAGTTCTCCTCCCTCGGTGATCTCGTCCCTTGGATATGTTCACCATGTGTGATTCTCCATGTCCTGCAAACTCAATCACACATATCAAATACAACACAACACCCTAACCTTAAACATATTGGCACACACACATCAAAACCATGATCTTCCCGATCATTCTTGGGTCGATTGCCTCAACAATCTCCTCCTTTTTGATGTGTGACAATATGTTTAAGTTAGAGAGTAAATACCAGTCAACAACTGTAAATAACAATAGCAATTGAAAAATAAGACATAGTAAAACCAAGAGAAACCTCACCCTTAACCCATGTCTTCTCCCATTTTCAATTTTTATCATAAACCAAAAGTTAAGTTGCAGACCTAACTTAACAACAAGCAACAACAATTAAAAATTTAAGCTAAAAATCTAACTTAAACCACCATTCCTCCCCCTTTGACACTATCAAAACGATTGCCCACAGCAATGCTAACCCATGGCATCAAATGAGGGAGCAACTTCTTTTTGAAAAAAAAAAATTCAGAAACTGTCTTCAGCTGTATCAGTCGACTGATACTTTGTCAGTCCCAAAAATGAGTTTCTGAGCCGAATTTCAGAAACCCTCCAGAAATTTCAAAAAATTCCAAAAATTTTAAAAATTTGCAGACATGTTTGAGATAATATACTCTATCAAGGAAAAATATCATTTCATGAAAAATTTCAAACATGCTTGACTTTTGATTAAAGTTTAAAATTCTTGAAAACCACTAAGTTTGTATCGAATTTTCAATCTAATTATGAACTCAGACATGTTTCAAGCTTATGACAAAACATATAAAACATAAAATAGATTTCAAATGTTTAAAATGATCAACCATGATCTTTTGGGCAAAATGTCCATTAATTAAACACTTGTTTTCCCCATGGTTGGTCTATTTTTCATAATTTAATACTTCTAATGACCCAACACTATGCCACAAGCACAAGTGAATCATTTGTATCATCCTAACATCCCATATGTATGAATACAATCATAAAGCAAAATAATATGAGATGTTTTCAAGGTAAGTCTTATTTTATCCAATTCATCATGAATTTCTACTATAGGCTACAAACTCCCCCTCAATGTCTCAAGTCAACCAATTCCAAAAATTTGAAATTCTAACAGCATGGTTGACTTATCCCAAATCCTCTAACCCTTGAGGATTGACTTTGGTACCCAATAGAAGTGTTTCCTAATTGGGTTAACCAAGTACTCCTTGGGAATCCATTTATTACTTAGGGTCTTGGTCTTTGTTTGTCCTCTAGCAATTAGACAATGATAGGTTTTTCCATTACTAGACTTCCCAAAACCTAATCCCTCTTTCTTAAAGCTTGCTCTTTGGCTCCCAATGATCATATCTAATGTCTTTGAGCCAATTTCAAACTTCTTAAGTGCTTTGGTAAGACTATCTACCTTTTCCCTTAAATCTATAATTTTCTTCTTCTAAACATGAGTCATTTGAGATAGAAGAAGAAGCATGTTCATTATCCTTAATTTCCATGGATGCTAATTTCTCCTTTAACATGCAATTCTCCTTTTTTAAGCACTTAATTTTCTTTTTTAAGCATCAACCAAATCATCACTACTACTAGAAATTATTTTTATAAGAGTAGAAGTGGGTAAGTTGTGCACCTCACTTACCGAGAAGTCCGATTTCGATGTAGAGCCTCCCCCTTCACTTGAGCTCCCTTCATCTTCACTTGAGCTCTTCTCCTCTTCAAATTCGGATGTCGTGGAAGCAATGCCATCAATTCCCATTAGTGCAAAATGGGATACATGATGTTCCTCCTCCTCCGATGAGGATGAATCATCCCATGTAGCCTTCAAATTTTGCACCTTCTTCTCCTTCTCTTTTGATTTCTTATTCCCTTCTTTCTTCTTTCCTTCCTTATTTTTCAAAAGAGGGCACTCATCTCTCATGTGTCCTTCTCCTTGGCAATTGTAGTAAATAATCTTTCTTGATTTATTTTTGCTCATTGATTCTTTCCTACCATGAGACTTGTTAGTAGAAAATTGTTTAAATGCTTTTCTTACCTTTCTTACCATGTAGGCTTCCGCATCACTACCTATGAAAGCACTAGATTCCTCCGAATCGGATGATAGGACTTCCTTCTTCTTACCTTTTCCCTTGTTTGCCACAAGGGTTATACTCTTTGGCTTGTAGTATACCTCTTCGATTGTTCCTCCAACTCGAGTCTCATGAAGATTCATGGTTGAGAAAAATTCTTCTAGAGATGTTTTCTCTAGATCCTTGGAAATGTAGTATGAGTCCACCATTGAGCTCCAAGTTGATGTTCTTGGGAAGACATTGATGGTTTTCATCACAATGTCTCGGTTGGATAATTGTTCCCCTACACTTGTTAGCCCATTAAGTATTTCCTTAAATCTAGCATGTAAACTTGTTACCTTCTCCCCTTTATCAAGCATGATATTATTGAGTTGGGATCGAAAAAGATCTCTTTTTGTCATTTTCGTCTCCGAGGTGCCTTCATCAAGCTCCACTAGCTTTTCCCATAAATCCTTGACACTTAAATAGTTTCTAATCCTTGTCACTTCTTGTTGAGGAAGCACACTAAGTAGATGATGCAAGGCTTTTGAATTTGCTAAGTAATCATCTTTTTGCTTCTTGCTCCACCTTACCTTCTCAAGAAGCTTGTTTTCTTGATCCCTAGGCACCTCAAAACCTTTTTCCATGATTAGCATAATATCAAAGTCGGTATTGAAAAATACCTCCATTCTCTTCTTCCACCATGAAAACTCTCCCTCGAATTTTGACGGTTGAATGTGCGAGCCGACCATTTCAATGATTTGCTCTTCTCGGCGGTTAGTCCGTTGAAGGCGTCCTTGCGCTCTGATACCACTTGTTAGGATCGATGGCTCGGCTAAAGGGGGTGAATAACACTTTTCGATTTTTCTCTACAAGATGGTTAGCACAATACAAAATATAATAGAAAACAAGAGATTCAATGCTAACAAGAAGTTTTTACTTGGTATCCACCCCGAAGGATGACTAATCCAAGGATCCGCACGAGTACACTACCTCCACTATGAAAAGTCTCCTTCAAGGTGGAGAAACCCTTACAAAGTTGCCTTCTTCCTCTTTACAAGATCAAGATGAAAGCTAGAGGAAGAGTAGATCAATTGGGGCACTAGCAGCACTTCGGTACAGTAAAAAACCGTATCTACCTTGTGCCCAAAAGTCCCCTTAAAATAAGAGTAAAGAACAACTACAAAAGCTATCCAGCCCCGCTTCCAGTCGACTGCCCCTGGAGTAGTCGATTGGTCCGGAGTGAAAAACATTCTGTGAGTTTTGGCAGTCGACTGCCTTTCTACCAGTCGACTGCCCACCCTCTACATTCACTCATTCTCACTCCGAACACTCTCCTTCACGTGTGCCTTCAGGTATACTCCCTTGGCTTGCCCCTTGAAGTCTTCTTCCATCGGCTATCGTCCCTCGGATGCGCACACAAGCCTTCCCTTGGCTTGCCTCCATGCCACCCTTCACGTGTGCCCTTTGAAGTCACTTCCCGGCTTGCCTTTGGAGTTCTCCTCCCTCGGCTCTCGTCCCTCGGATATGTTCACCATGTGTGATTCTCCAAATCCTGCAAACTCAATCACACATATCAAATACAACACAACACCCTGACCTTAAACATATTGGCACACACACATCAAAACCATGATCTTCCCGATCATTCTTGGGTCGATTGCCTCAACACAGATCTTATTAGGTGGGTCTCTCACTCGGGCCTCCCGACCCGAGTGGTCAGTGTTGGGCTAGAGAGGGGGGTGTGAATAGCCACGACAAGAGATTTTTACTCTTTGATTACTTCTTGTCTGCACTCAGGTTAGCAAGCAGCGGAAAATAACAGAAATAAACACAAACAGAAGCTAAGACAGTGGATTTACAAGGTTCGGGGATAACTTGCCCCTACTCCTTGGCGTGCCCGTAAGGTGGGCGATCCCTTGATCGTCGGCAGATCAAGCCCCGGAAATCCGGATATCACAGTCTCCTTCTCGGTGGAGAAACCTCTCCACACAGTTGTCTTAACAGTATGTTAATAAAGCACAGAGACGAAGGAGCTTACAGAGCGCGAGAAGACAGTTTTACACCCCACCACTTACAACACAACCACAAGATAGCCTTCACTCAGCTTTCCTTCTTGCGTTGTCTGCTTGCTGATGGAGTCGCAACACTTCTTTTCGAGCTCGAGGATTTCACTGATCAGAATTGAATTTCGCAAGTGTTAGCTTTTCTGTTCTCTTCACATCTGATATATCTCAACTCAACTCAGGACATCGGACGTGTGTAGCACATTCCCTGCTCACCCACGACCCTAGGACCAGCCGCGTGCAGCATGCTGCTCACCCACGACCCTAGGACCAGCCGCGTGCAGCAAGCTGCTCACCCACGACCTCAGTCTGCCCATTTCTGACTGAAGTTTCCAACTGCCCTTGGCAGAAAATCAGAAACCCGTTACACTCAGAGTAGAGAGTTTGATTCACGGAAGTACTTCTTGCGTTATCCTGCATTACCTGCACAACACTCAGGAACACGTTATAGCAATAAGAACTTGACGTGAATGAGAAGACATAGAAGAAACTTCAATTTGAATTACAGTTTCAGATACTAATCGATCCACCCGACCGATCAATATGAGTCCTGATCGATCAGATATCTATCTGATCGATCCAGTGACTTTCTGATCGATCACCCTGATAGATCAGAGAAAGTTCCTGATCGGTCAAAGACCGATCAGGGGTTTCAGGCCCTTAGAGTCTCAACGCACCTGATCGGTCAGTGACCGATCAGGGAACACCTTTGATCGGTCACACTGACCAATCATGGAACAGCTGGACCGATCAGGGTGGTCCCTGATCGGTCCAGGAGGGCCCTGATCGGTCACCAAGACCGATCAGGGTCTTCTCCCTCTTGGGCTCTTACTCACTGATCGTTCATCAGAACGATCAATGTAACGATCAGTGTTTCAGGCCTTAGAGTCTCAACGCACCTGATCGGTCAGTGACCGATCAGGGAACACCTTTGATCGGTCATACTGACCGATCATGGAGCAGCTGGACCGATCAGGATAGTCCCTGATCGGTCCAGGAGGGCCCTGATTGGTCCGTATGACCGATCAGGGTCTTCTCCCTCCTACTCACTGATCGTTCATCAGAACGATCAAACCTTCCAACAGAAAGGTTGGAAAACCTTCTGTTCTCTCCCTGATCGTTCACCAGAACGATCAGGCTCCTTGGATTTCCCTGGATCGGTCACCTGATCGATCCTCCAAAGAGACTCCGTGCCAACCGATCTCCCGACCGATCCAGCCTCAATTCAATTCAAACCCGGCTTCACTCGCCGAGGTTTCAGTCACCCGGCTTCACTCACCGGGATTTTAATCACCCGGCTTCACTCACCGGAATTCTAATCACCTGGCTTCACTCACCAGGATTTAAGTCACCCGGCTTCACTCACCGGGACCCTGCTTCACTCGCTAGGGTTTCAGTCACCCGGCTTCACTCACCGGGATTTTAATCACCCGGCTTCACTCACCAGGATTTAAGTCACCCGGCTTCACTCACCGGGACCCTGCTTCACTCGCTAGGGTTTCAGTCACGTCCCCGACCAGGACTTAATCCTAAACCATCTCATTGCCCTAAACTTAAATCGGCGTCAACACCAAAACAACAATCAGGTCAGACTGTAATCAACAATCTCCCCCTTTTTGTTGTTTGACAACCCGATTCTAAGTTTAGGTTTTGGAAATCAATCTACATTACGTTTCACTATCGCAAGGGAATCAGAGTCGAGATAACCCTAAACTTAACTCACCGTCCTCTCCCCCTTTGTCAAACACTGAAAAGGGGTTCAGACTGGTAATTAAGTTTAAGATAACTCCCCCTTAATCAAAGGACTCCGAGATACGTAATTAAGAGGTATATGAAAGGAATATGACATAAAGGTATCAAGATAGGATAAACATATGCATCATATATAAATGAGCGCGAGCAGTATAACATAAGGAATGTACACAGTCACTCCTGAGTACTAACATAATGTCATACAGGCAGGGAAAATAACAATCACTCCTGAGCCGGGGGATCATCAGACTGCATCGGATCGAATGCAGTATCGTCGACGGGTAGAAAGCTCCCCGGAGCGGTGCTGCTGGACGGCGCAAATCCAGGAAATGTAGGCTGGGGCGGATGACCCGCCATCCAAGTGCGCCACTCTGCGAACATCGCCTGCTGCTCCGTGTACATCCTGGTCTGATAGGCCTCCTGACTGGCTCGCCAACCAGAAATCTCAGACTCGATCAAGTGTAGACGGTGATCAAAAGTCTGCTCGAGCTGATCAATCTGCCAGCGGAGATCTGGGTCGTGCTCGTACTCCTCTGCTGCGGCATGCTGGCCAGCTGGAGCAGCTCGTACCTGAACCGGTGCTGCCCGCGGTAACTCCCTAAACCTCGACCATCCTTCCACCGAAGGCCCTGTGGTCCGACAATGATGCCAGACTTGGAGAACGCGCGTCGCCCAAGTCTGCAGTCCTGTCGCACCATCGGCTCAGTTCTGCCTTTGGACACATCAATACCGACTGACTCGAGCCAGTCAGTGATGATGTGACCATATGGCATATAGACTGTGCGACGGCTGGAACCACCATAGTATATGATGGAGTAGAAAATGCATGCCATGATATCAAAGTCAAGGCGACAATGCATCCCATAAAGCATCAAACAATGATAGGGGCGTATTTCACCTAAGGGTTTGGAGGTGATAGGAAGGAGGCAGTTAGTGATAATCTTAAAAAGAATGTACTCAGACGGAGAGAGGCGTAGAGCTGCAAAGGTAGGAAACTCCCCGTCTAACTCATCGAGCCCATGAGATCTGGGCTGTCTGAAGAAATGCTCGTAGATAGAATCAGATGTGGCTTCCTCAAATGGAGCCGGTAATGGGTTTGGAATATTAGGAAAAATAGGATAAGAGTTGTCTGATAAACGACAGCCTAGATATTGTGCAAAAATGCTATAATTGAACTCTAAATCGGTTGTGGCCACTCGGGTGGTGTATCCTGACTGGCCATTATCAATGAAGTTATTATAGAATTCAGAGACTAGATCGGTATTGATGGCTCGTTCAATGAAAAGGAAGGACTCAAGATTATAGAATTCGATAATTTCCTTCACTGAAGGACAATTATCGTAAACAAATGATTTGTCCACCGATCGGCAGGGAAGAAGTTTAAAAGTAGAATTTTGAAAGGCTGTTTCAAAATTGGAATTAATAAATCGTGGGCTGGTGGAGGGTTGAGGGCGAGAGGTTCGGGTAGTAGGCTTCTTAGAGGTACTCGCAGCGGGAGCCTTTCCCTTAGAGGATTTCCTAGGGTTGGGAAATAGGTCACGGTGGTAACACAATAGACAGCACAGTCACGGCAAGGCAAGGGGTAACCATGCAAGGGGTACACAATACACCATAAGGGACGACACAACAAAGAAAATACAGTCATGGCAAGGGTTGAGGTGCGGCACAACAACAACACAAAAAAAATGATTAGTTTCCAACAGTTAGCTGAAACAATGTAAGAAAGAAGAGAAACAAATCTTACTTCGGTGCCATTGTATTGTGAGAAGAATAGGTTGGAGAGGCTTGAGATTGCGCGGGAAGGGAGTGACAGCCCAACTCACAAAGACTGGTGAAGAAGATGAGGTAAAGGAGTGTGTGTGCGCGATGGGAGTGTCGGCGCTAGAGTTGAAGAGGATATTAGACTTTACCAGGTTGGTGGCCAACCCTAGTAAATGATGGGGATCGGATCACCGTCCGATCCCAACACATCCAGACCGATCAGGATATTCCTGATCGGTCAGATATTCTCTGATCGGTCCGCGTGACCGATCAGGATGCGTCCTGATCGGTCTGCGTGACCGATCAGGAATGGTTCCTGATCGGTCTGCGGACCGATCAGGAAATATCCTGATCGGTCACCATGACCGATCAGGAGGGTTCCTGATCGATCAGTCGATCGATCAGGGAATCGTCAGCTCAAACCGACACTATCAATTGAATGGAGGACTTTCTTCCTGATCGATCTCTGGATCGATCAGATATCAGATATCAGAAAACTGATCAGATATCAGAAACGATCTGATACTTTTCAGATATTTTCATCTCAGCTAAACCTGATGTTTCAATCGGTTCTTTCATCTTCCATGTTAAAGATATTTATGTTCCAATCTCGAATCCTTATGATGCTATATTATAACATAAACTTCTCCAATATTATAACATAAACTTCAACCAATGGAGGAGAAATCCATTAGACAGTCAAATTAAAATCAAACTCAGTTCGTATCAACCTCCAATCAAGTTTCCTGGATTGGAATGTCCAAATATGATCTAGGAACCAAATACACATGTATTATGCATTGGTTTTCCCCATACTTGGTCAACTTAATGATTTTTGTCGCGTCAACCTAATTTCTCAAGGGATGCATGAACATTTTGAGAAATTAGGTTAATCCTATCATCTCACCCCATTTCTAGCAAACAAAAGCATTTTGTTAACCCTTATAATTTGTGTGAGATGTCCCCAAGTTGCCCAATAATTGTTACCCAATAATTTTGAAATGATCATGAAGGGTTTGTGTTCTTTCAATCCTATGAACCACGACACATGCCCAACTCCCTCCTTAAGAAACTAAATTCATTTTCGGGGAGTGGTTTAGTGAAAATATCTGCTAGATTCGATTTTGACTCTACATGTGAGAGTACAATATCTCCTCTAGCAACATGATCCCTAATGAAGTGGTGGCGCACTTCAATGTGTTTGGTCCTTGAATGATGGACTGGATTTTTTGTGAGGTTTATTGTGCTTATGTTGTCACACAACACTTGCACACCCTTGTAGGATAATCCATAATCCTCTAGTGTGTGTATCATCCACAACAATTGTGATATACTCTCACCCATGGCAATATATTCTGCCTCGGTCGTGGAGAGAGCAACACAATGTTGCTTCCGACTTGACCAACTCACTAAAGATGATCCTAAGAATTGGCAACCCCACTTGTGCTTTTTCGATCCAACTTGCACCCAGCATAGTCGGAATCAGTATAGCCCATTAAGTCAAATGACTCTGTACGGGGGTACCAAAGGCCGACTCCAATCGTGCCCTTAAGGTATCTCAAAATTCTCTTAACAGCAATCAAGTGAGATTCCTTGGCACACACTTGGTATCTAGCACACATACCCACAGCAAAAAGAATGTCAGGGCGACTTGCTGTGAGGTATAGCAGGCTGCCTATCATACTCCGATATTGGGTTAGGTCAACCGGCTTCCCACTCTCATCATTGTCTAATTTTGTGTTTGTCGCCATGGGAGTGGTTACCTCTTTAGAGTCACTCATGTTAAATTTCTTGAGCATCTCTTGAGTGTATTTGGATTGGTGCACGTGGATTCCGTCTCGAGTTTGTTTGATTTCGAGTCCAAGGAAGAAGGTCAATTCTCCCACAAGACTCATCTCAAATTCACTCTCCATGTGTCCAATAAACTCATTCAAATAGCCCTTGTTGTTGGAGCCACAAATTATGTCATCGACATATACTTGAGCTACAAAGATATTATCACCATCCCTACGTAGGAATAATGTAGGGTCTATTTGTCCTCTCACAAATCCTTTTTCAATGAGGAATGTTGACAACCTCTCATACCAAGCCCGAGGTGCTTGTTTAAGCCCATAAAGAGCCTTTTTGAGCTTGAACACGTGGTTTGGAAATTCGGAATTCTCAAATCCCGGTGGTTGTTCAACATGGACTTCTTCTTTAATGAACCCATTTAAGAAGGCCGATTTAACATCCATTTGATAGAGTTTGAAACCTCGATGCGCAGCAAATGCAAGCATCAATCGTATGGACTCTAATCGGGCCACGGGAGCGTAGGTCTCATCATAATCAAGGCCTTCAACTTGACTATAGCCCTTGGCTACTAAGCGTGCCTTGTTTCTTACGATTTCTCCCTTGTGGTTTAATTTATTTTTGAAGACCCATTTGGTTCCAATAATGGTGGTCTTCTTAGGTCTAGGGACCAAGTCCCAAACTTGGCTTCTCTCAAATTGACCTAGTTCGTCTTGCATAGCCATAATCCAATCGGGATCATTTAATGCCTCATCAATTTTCCTAGGTTCAATTTCAGAGATTAAGGCAACTTCATTAGCCTCATTCCTAAAGAATGATCTAGTCCTAACCCCATGGTGGAAATCTCCGACAATTTGATCTTGGGGATGACTAGAGGCTAACCTAGTTTGTCTTGGTGTCGGAGGAGCTTCTGGGATGATGTCACTAGGCGCGGGCTCAGGCTCAGGGTCCGGCTGAGCTACGTATCGTCTAGGCTCACCATCATCAGATTCATCAACATCATTTCCCACACTAGGACTCTCATTCAAACCTAGTCTCCTAAGTTCGATTTGA
>JAGFNQ010005815.1:0-109296 GCA_024364735.1 Boesenbergia rotunda
GATTTTGATGTGTGTTAATTGGTGAGCAGTAGGGAATTTGAATCCTAGGAAGCGAGGAAGAGAAGAATCGTCGATTTTGAATCAATAGCTACGGGAGTTGCTCCGATGATGATGGACGGCAATGTTAGTGATGTCTCGTTTCTCCAACCCAATAGCGTCTCGTCGTCGATGTTCGTTGGCGTCAATTGGCCACTAGCGAAATCCGCCGGTTTCTTGACGGGCACAGGCCTTCAGCTCGGCGTCGGGGCTCAACAGCAGCAGTTTCAGTCACTGAGCTCTGTTCCTGCTGGAATTTCGGAAGAAATAGTCTTCAATTGCAACAATTCCAGAAGGAAGTTGATGGATATCTCCACGAGCAAGGAGAGATTCTGCGGCGATCTATTAACGGAAAATGGCAGTCACATACGCGGACTTTGATACGAGCCACGGTCTCAACCGCACGACGGAGACTGATGGTGAAGGAGGCGGAGAGGCAACTGGCAGTACAGAGGGTCGCCGAGCTCGAGCAGAGGCTAATCCAATTGCAAGATGAAACTCTGACTTGGCGGGCTAAGGCCTTAGTCGCCCAATCGCAATCTTCCTCCCTTCAGATCCAGCTTCAACAGGCTGTAGAGGTAGCCGCCGCGGCGTGAGAGAGACAAGGGGAGAGCGGCGACCCAACCCTAGTCGATGACGCCGCATCAGCTGTATGCCTTGACTCAGTTTCACCGCCGTCGGTGTCCTTCAGTTCCTACCGCGCGTGTTGCAAGGAAGAGTCACCGGCCACCTCGGCAGTGCTCCCTTGTCGCCACCTATGCCTTTGCGCCGATTGCTCCGCCTCCGACTCCGCCATCCTCTACCCCGTCTGTGGTCTTCTCGGCACAGGAATCTTACCAATTGCTTTCACCTGAATTACCCCTCATGACTTTTATTTTTCCGGCCGTAACAAAATCAAGAAAAAAAATAAAATTATTTGAGAATCCCAATTGTATTTCAATATGAATTACAACTTATTTTCTAATTTTTAATTTCATGTATTAAGATTTTTTTGGGGCTGTGTGAGTGTGAGCGCCATAGATTATTCGGTGAGTAAAAATTCAATTAAATCGAATAGATTGATTGATTGGATCGAATTTAAAAAACTGATTTTGCTATTTCAATAATTCAATTTTTTTAAATATCTGTTTTTTAAAATTAATTCGGTTCGATTTCGATTGTTAATTATCTTATTTGATTAAATCAAAATACACAAATTAAAAAAAATTAATATCGCTATTGATTAAATTTATTATTGGTAAAATTTTTTGATTAATTCAATTTTTATTAAATTAATTGATAGATTTATTTAATTTTATTAAAAAAATTAATCTTTATTCGAAAATAATTAATTTATTTACATTCAATGTATAATAATGAATTCTTTAATTAATGATAAAATAAAAAATCTCAAAATTTTATAAAATTAAAATAATTATATATAAAGATTCAGTGGGACAACATGATTAGTACGCACATGAAAGGCTAGGTAAGCAAAGTCGAATTAACCTTGAGTACTTGAGCTGACTGAGTCGTCGAATTTCGAGATGAAATAGCTTTTGAGATGAAATAGTTAAGTTGTTGAGTGTTTGTGCTGGACGAGTGTTGAGTGTTGACTCTATTGAATTGTCGAGCGCCAAGCTGTGAGTGTCGATTCATTAGAGCCATCGAGTGTTGAGTTGCCTGAGTCACCAAGCCAGCAGAATCATCGATTATTGAGCAGTTGAGTACATACTTGGCCAAGTGATTGAGTGTCGAGCTTGCCGAGTTGCCGAATCAATGAGCTAGCTGAGTCACCTAGTTGCTGATTTGTCGAGTTGGGCCCGGTGATGATTTCAAATAGGAAAGAGAGACGCCGAAGCTTATATTAAACTAGGGATTACAAAGTAGTTAGAATCCAATATTCAATAATATTCAATCTGAATTGAAGAAGGTACGGTAAGACTATTAATATTTAATATCCGATCCGAATACCCAATATATATATATATATATATATATTCGAAAACACACTGATTATTATTATTATTTTTGATGTTAGGGTAGACATTATAGTTGTCTATTTTTTAATTATATTTTCTTTTTTAATATATATATATATATATATATATAAGTTTTTTTTTTGAAAACTAGCTAATTATTTTTTTATTTTGGAGTAAACTATAGAAAAATTATTAATATTAAAGATATTTGATTTTTTTAATGAATATGAATATCTAGATAAATATTCGATATTCGATAGATATGAAGACGAAAAATTTAAAATCAGATCCATTATCATTCCTATATTAAACACACTTTATTTAAAAATATATTCATCTTCTTTGGGCTAACCCAGAAATTATCATTCAATATGAAGTTTAGATTTTTTTTTTCCGCACAAGTTAGTATATTTTTTTTCTCTGAAGATATAATTGTTGAACATTTGATTTTATTAAAAATATCTTATATACATATATTTCTAAGAAAAAGATCAAGGCATACCAAGATATACGAATACGTAGAATCAATCATAAATGATAAAACTAACAAATTATAAAACACTCCAAAACAATAGAAAAAATTTAAGATTCTCACTATCAAAATAGATGAAAACTTAAAAGTTCAAAACTAACAACTAACATATAATGAATGATAAATAAATATGATATATTTTTTCAAAATGTCAAAATCTAAAGCCTAAAAGAGGAGGGTTGTATGAGAAAATGTGTAGCCTCACAAATCACAAGTAAAAGGAGAAGATTTTTTTTTGCGCTTCTGCAGGGTTAACATCGGTACATAGTTAGGATCTTTACAATGACATGAATATGATGATTAGGATATGAACAATACATATGATATCAACTAGCATTGTAACGAAACTAAAGTCTTAGATTCCGCTTATCTTTCCCTTCCCCAAGAACCTAAGATCTCTCTTCTCTCTTCTTCCGCTTCTCTTCTTCTCTTTCTCTTCTCTCTTCCTCTCTTTTAAGCAAGCTCTGTCACGACCCAATAAAGTCTAGATAGATATCCCTTGCCTAATCGATTAGTGCTTAATCAACAGTCCCCGTAGATCAATATTTTTATTCTTAACGACGTTTTCGTGCACTTGCAGAGTGCACATCAAGTTTTTGACGCCGTTATCGGGGGTTGTTCACATTAACTTTAATGGATAAGCATATTAGCTAGTCTAGACACTTTTTCTTTGTTTTTATCTATAGCATGCATTTCCATTTCTTTTCCTCTTATTTCTGAATTTATTTTATTTTCTTATTTTTAGTTTGCATTGGCTAGCACAAACTTTGTTGGGTACCTTAGATATTTTTATCATGTATTTCCATAGATTCATATGCTAATCTTTTTGAAGGCTTCGATGAGGACTATAAATCAGAAAAAGATCAATATGAACTCCTTTACAAAATTTGTGGTAGCATGACTCAT
Source organism: Boesenbergia rotunda (assembly GCA_024364735.1). Classification (NCBI taxonomy): domain Eukaryota; kingdom Viridiplantae; phylum Streptophyta; class Magnoliopsida; order Zingiberales; family Zingiberaceae; genus Boesenbergia; species Boesenbergia rotunda. Next base: position 3,436 of record JAGFNQ010005815.1, read on the forward strand.
TCAGCTGCTCTATGCCATCTGTTTCGCCAAGCTGCTGTTGGGATCGATGGACCGGCTAGGGGGGGGGTGAATAGCTTGGTGACCCAAATTCAATTTCTTCCTACAAATGTTAGCGCAAACGGAAATACAAACTAAGGAAGTAGATACAATGCTAACACGTTACCGTTTACGTGGTTTAGAGATAGCTTGCTCCTACTCCACGGTGTGTCCTTAAGGTGGGCGAACCCTTGATCCTTCAGTGGATCAATCCCCGACAATCTCCGGCTAGAACTTTCTCCTCCTCGGTGGAGAAGAACCTCTCACAATCTTCTCTTCCTCTTTACAAGATGAAAGCTAGGGTTAGGAGGAAGAGAGTGGACTTGGAAGCTTGAGCACTTGAGCAAGGATGTTTCCAATAGAATAGTTAACCCTTCTCAAATCTCAAGCTCCTCTTTAAATAGAGGAGAGAGTTGTTAACAAAATAACTCATCCCCGACATCAGTCGATTGCCTCCAGGACCAGTCAATTGGTGTCTAATTAACGGCTGGATTTCGAACAGACCAGTCGACTGCTACACGATGTACGCCCTTATAGAAAGATCAGTTCACTGGTTCCCTTACCAGTCGACTGCTACAGTAACACTCTCAATGCTACCAGTTGACTGCTTCCTTTGCTGATCGACTGCCCAGCTTACAACCTCACTTTCAACCTCTCGGGAGTCCATTTTTCGTGTATGACTTGAAGTCCACTTTCTTGGCCCACCCCTTGAAGTTCTTTTCCTTCAGCTCTCGTCCCTCAGATGTGCACGCAAGCCTACGACTTGTCTCCATGCCATCCTTCGCGTATGCCTTTGAAGTTTACTTCCTCGGCTCGCCCTTTGAAGTTATCTTCCTTTAGCTCTCGTCCCTCAAATGTTTCACTCCGTTGTTCCTCATGTGTGGTTCACTAAGTCCTGCATGACTTAAACACACATATCAAACTAATATGAAAACCTAACTTAATCATATTAACATACACATCAAAACTCATGATTTACCCAATCAAACTTGAGTTGATTGCACCAACAATCTCTCCTTTTTTGATGTGTGACAATATGTTTAAGTTAGACATAAATGTAGCAATTGAAAATTAGAAGCATAGCATATTAAGAAGCATAAACATGCATCCTCCCATTTAACCTATCCCTTATCACTTGATTTTCAATTTTTACACAATCATGAAGAAATAAGTTAAATTCTAACTTAAACCCTTCAATTCTCCCCATTTGACACTATTAAAAAGATTGTACTAATTAATGTTAACCTATGGTATCAAATGAAGATAAAGTTTTAAATTATGAAAATAAACAGAAATCAGAAAACTCAGGTACCAGTCGACTGAGTGAGTTACCAAGATCTCAATAATCGATTAAGGAGGACCGTAATTGATTGGTCAATCGATTACAGTTGTATTGTGCGAAAGCACAGAAAGGTGCTGAATTAATTCAGCAATCGATTAAGATCTTCTTAATCGATTGGTTAATCTATTAAACTTCAAAAAATAGCCGTTGAATGATTAGTCTGATGTGGTAATCAATTGGGTGATCGATTAGCTGAACCCTAGGTCACGGGTATATAGGGTTTCACGCAGGTTGAAGTGACATCTCTTCAAAACTCTTCTTCTCCTTCATCGCTATTTCAAGTGAGGCCTAGGAGCATAATGTTACTGCATTTCTAAGAATTAAGAGGCGACTCAACTAGAAGTAAACAAGAAAAGCAAAGAGAACTCATTGTTGTAAATCTTGTAAGATTTCATTTGTTATTTTGCTTGTTGTTAAGTGTATTTCTTCTTGTAAGCTTGTGAGAGGTTTATCCGCCTTAAGAAGGAGATTTTTCATTGTGGATTGAGAGAGTGAGGAGAATAGACCCTTGGATTAGCCACCTCAAGGAGGTGGATACCAAGTAAAATAGAAGGTGTTAGCATTGTTAAAGTTTCCGCCGCGACAAATTTTTATCAGGCAAAGATCGGAGCTAATCAACCCCTCTAGCTCGCCTACCGATCCTAGCACTTCTGATACAAGTTACATGGAGAGTGAGAGTTATGATACACATGTGAGCACTTATGCATTATACCTTGGTACCTTATCAGACCTTATACTTCATCTGACATGACATGAGAAGAGATATGCGGGTTTTATATATTTGTGCCTTTTCTTTATATGTAGATAGAGAGTGAAAGAGAGAGAAAATGTAGCCTGCACATTCTTACAAGGGTGATTGTGGGCAACGTCTGATCTGGCCAGCACACGCAAGCAAATTTAAAAGTTTTTAATCTCTCTTCTGTATGCAAAGACTTTTCTCTTTTTACATGCAAAGGTTTTCTCTTTCCTGTATGCAAAGTGGTGTGATTAAATCAGCTTCACTAGTGGAGTTGATTTTTTTAAACCAGCTCCATCGTGTGGAGCTGGTTTTTTCAAATCAACTGTGATCAAATCAGCTCACTCGTGGAGTTGATTAGTGAAGATGATTTGAGAAAATCAATTCCACCAAATGTGTAAATACCTCGGGGATGATTTTGATGTGGTCAATCGAGTCCAAGTTAAGTTCTGTTGGTTTTGTTAGGATCTTTGCGTTAAGCTAGAGGGGGGGGTGAATAACTTTCTTTCGATTTTGTATACAAAAATGTTAGCTAAACACAAGAACAAAATCAATAAAACAATACAAACAATGCTAACCCCCTGATTTACTTGGTATCTACCTCTGAGAGGTGACTAGTCCAATAATCCACACCACATGCACGAGCTCCACTATGAACGTCTCCTTCAAGATGGAGAAACCTTCACAAGATTGCCCTCTTCCTCTTTACAAAGTAGAAATGAAAGTGAGAGGAAGAGATTGAGACTTTGAGCACTAACAACAAGATTCTACTCTCTAGAACCGTAACCCTAACCTGCTCAAAAGTCTCCCTTTAAATAGAGTAGAGGACTGCTCCTTAAGCAGTCCAGGTCGACGCCAGTCGACTACCCTAGTCCTAGCCCCCTTGCTAGCCTAACGACTAGTTTTTCAAGTTGATCAGTCGACTGGTCCAAGACCAGTCGACTGATATTTCTGTGAGATTTAGCAGTCGACTGCCCTTCCCGCAGTCGACTGCCCAGAGTACATTCTCACTCAATCCTCACTCCGAAGAACACCCTTCGTGTATGCCTTGAAGTCCACTCCCTTGGCTCGCCCCTTGAAGTTCTTTTCCACCGGCTGTCGTCCTTCAGATGCGCACACAAGCCCTCAGCTTGCCTCCATGCCATCCTTCACGTATGCCCTTGAAGTCTACTTCCCCGACTTGCCCTTGGAGTCCTCTTCCTTCGGCTCTCGTCCCTCGGGTGCATACTCCATGTGTGATTCACCAAATCCTGCAAGACTCAAACACATATATCAAACCAACATAACAACCTAACTTAATCATATTGACCCACATACATCAAAATCATGATCCACTTGATCATACTTGGGCCGATTGCCCCAACATGTTTTGATCCCTACGTCTAAGTGTGTAGGAGCATAGGAAGTCGATATAGCAGACGAGAAGGATGACATGAGAAGGGAGCCGACAGGCTCGGTGCATCTATAGGACACGAAAACTGTCGAAGAGTACACCGGTGGAGCGAGAATGATGCGCGCGACGTCCGACGGACAAGAAGCCCTGGAGGATGTTCGTTCGAGGAGGAGGCTAGAAGCCCAACTCTAGATGGCTAGAAATCACCCAGAAGAGTCAGAAGACTGGTCAACCAAAGGTTGACCAGATCCATCCCAACTCAGGCGTCTGAGTAAAAATGTTATCAACAACTAGCTATTCTGTGGTTGTTACAACGTGGATAAGTACTGACCCAGTATCAAGCGCCCGTGTGTAATCAAGCGTCTGAGAAATATTACATTAGCATTTCGATAAATTTTTCCAGGGGCTATAAATAGACTCTTTAACTCAGAAGAAACACTGAATTTTGTGCTGTAATGACTTTTGTGTTAGTTTTCTTTTGTCTTCTCTGAGTTCTAAAGTGTGTAAGAGGCTTCTCCGCCCACAAAGAGTTATTCTTGAGTTGTGCATTTAATTAACTTTAGATTAGCAACCACCTACGTTGCAAACTAAGTGTGTCTCTATGTGACTCTTTTCTTTTAAGTTATTAATTTAATTTATGATTTTTTATTTTGTAATTAATCTCTATCTTTGTTAAGAATGACAAAAGATACAATTTTTATTGCAGAGCTATTTATCCCCCTCTAGTCAGTTGATCGATCCCAACAAAGTAGAGCTAATTTTCCAAACCAGCTTAGTGGAGCTGATTTGATCAGCTCTACTAAGTGGAGCTGACACTTAGTGGATCTAATTTGATCAACTCCACTAGTGGAGCTGATTTTCTCAAATCAGGTTCACCAAGTAAAGTTGTTTTGAAAAAAATCAGCTCCACTCGATGGAGCTAGTTTGAAAAAATCAGCTTCACTATGCATGCAAGAAAAAGAAAACCTTTGCATGCAGAAGAAAGAGATTAAAAAATTTTAAATTTACTTACGTGTGCTGGCCAGATCAGACGTCGCCTATAGTTGACCTTATAAGGGTGTGTAGGCAAAAATATATATATATTGCAGATATGTTGTAGACCGTCCACAACATTTTATTGTGGATTGAGAACACATGAACCTGTATATGTTATGTTTTTGGTTTTTTAAAAATTTTTTAATAAATAATTTCTTAAATAATTCTTAATTTTATAATATATCCTATTATTTTCTAAATTTTATTCGTTTGAACACTATAACCTAAGAGGAAAGACTAAACCCTAAGAAAAAATCTTATTAATTTAATTAAACTCACTATCACTCAATTCCTAAATCCTAAAATTTACAATGCTTATATACCCCATTAACATCTAAAATTTGTTATTTTAAATACTATTACCCAAGAAGAAAGCCTAAACTTAGGGAAAAATTTTATTAACTTAAACTCACTATAACCCAACTTTTAAATCTTAAAATCTTAAACCCTAAATATATCTTGAAAAATTTTAAAAAAAATAAAAAAACCTTTTGAACAAAACATCTCAAGCAATTGTATTGAAAACAGGCACCTGACATTTGACATTGGCGCATGTATTCAATATGTGTCTTGAGTCTGCAGCATCACGCGGCGAGGAGTCCGCAACAGAGTGGCGCCTAGATTCATTAACAGATTTTTTTGTTTAGAATTTTTAAGCTCTGAGATTAAGCCAATTAGATATTGACTTTAGGGTTTAAAAGTTGGATCATAGTATTTAAGTTAAAAAAAATTAAAACTAAAAAATTTTAGGTACTCACGAGATATATATTTAGAGTGTCTAATAGTATTTTTATGGTGTTCAAGCTAAAAAAAATTTAACATTAAAAAATTTAGATGTTTACGGATATATTATATATATTTAGAGTTTCATATTTAAGGAAATATTGATTTTTTTAAAAATTGAATCCAAACCCCTAGATGACTGTGGCATGGTTAAGGCACAGGACGGGTGTGATTGAGGCAAGTATAACTCTTAGATAATGGTGCATGCCACGTGGCGACTGTTCACTAACTGTCCGTTTGTCAAAACTATATTTTTCTTTTCCCTGCCATTAATACTCGACACTCATCATTAAGGCGCATTAAGGTCTAGTATGCCTAATTACAGGATGATTGACAGCTAATCTCTGACAGCTAATCATGCCTTTTCATATATATACTCAATATGGTGTCCAATCCGTTTCCGCGTCTTATTTACTTTATCGAGACGACTCGGGATGCTCCATTCACTTGAGGCACCTCGAGTGATTAAAGGTGCTCGAGTCATCTCAGTCATGCAAATCGACACAGACAACCAATCGGATACCATATCCGGGCCCCTACAAGGACTCATCCCCCAACTAAATTTCATACACATAGGGGACTATTTCATCCACACTTTTATTCCCATTCATTTTTCCCCAACCTTTCAAATATAGCTAAATATTTTTAAAAAAGAACAATCTTATTTTCATACCCAAAATAAGGAAACAAATAAATTGGATATAGAACCATTATTAGCAAATTTATCCCATTTCTATGGCTCTTTTTAGGCACTCTACGACTTCACCCATCGTCGGACGTTCTTTAGGGTTCTTAACAAGGCATCTATTGGCTAACTTAGCTATTTCCCGCGCCGCATTCGGAGAAAAAACTCCTTTTAGTCTATGGTCTACGATCATGCTAAACTTCCTACTTTCCACAGGGAATTGCTTCACCCACTCCAAGAGCTTTTGCTCGTTCATCGGACGATTTCGCTCCAACGATCGCCTACCGGTGAGGATTTCGTAGAGGACCACCCCGAAACTCCAAACGTCGCTCTTGATCGTAAGGTGGCCGGTCTCGATGTAGTCTGGGGCCGCATATCCATAAGTGCCGACGACCTGTTAAAAATAATAAAATTAAATAAATAATCAATTTTTTTCATCATCATAGGCATAGTGTTGTAGCATTGGGCTAGGGTTGACATACCGCAGTAGTTACATGGGTGTGCCCTTCCGTCGGCCCTTCCCTTGCTAAACCAAAGTCGGACAACTTGGGCTTGAACTCTCGATCGAGCAACACATTCGATGCTTTGAAATCACGATAAATCACCTACAAACAAACAAACTTCAAGATCAACGATCGACTACAATTATTCCATTCCTCGAACTGAATCGACCTAGGCGAAACCTGAACTTCTCCGTGATGCAAATATGCCAAGCCTTCTGCCACGCCCAAAGCAATTTGCAATCTCAGATTCCATGGAAGGGGAGGATAAGCTTTGTTGAACAAATGGTCTTCCAAGCTCTTGTTGGGCATGAACTCGTACACCAACAACCTCTCGATCCCCCTCTGGCCGTCTTTCGCACAAAACCCTAACAATTTCACGAGATTTGGGTGCTCGAACACCGCGAGGAATTGCACTTCCGCCAACCATTGCTTGTGTCCCTAAGATTCATTCAATCGATCTCAACTTCACCGTCGATCTCAAATTAGGATGATGAAAGATTTACCTGCAAGCCCTTTTGGTTGAGCTTTTTTATGGCGACTGGAATCCGAGGGCCGTGGCCGTCCGGCGGGCGGAGGAAGGCCTTGTAGACGCTGCCGAAGCCGCCCTCGCCGATCTTGTTCATCCTGCTGAAGTCGTTGGTGGCGTTCCGGAGCTCATCGAAGTCGAAAGCCCGGAGCTTGTGCGCGCGTTCCTCGTACAGATCTGGGATGCTCCTCTGCGACGCCGTCGACGACACTGCCGAGTGCTGCTTGCCGCGGCCGCCGGAGGCGGCGCTGCTTCCGCTGCTGCTAATGCCGCTCGTGCCGGTCGGGGCGCTGCCGGAGGACCCTGACGGCGGCGCCACGCCTCCTCCGACGGACCTCCTCCTCCTCCTAAAGAAGCTAAAGCACGCCATGGTAGCTACGATTCAACAACTCGCCTAGAGAATAAATAAATAAGACGCGGAGGAAGAGGAGAAGGTAAAAAGGACAAGATCAGAGGAAGAGACAAAGAAGGCGATCAAAGAAGCGGTTTGACTTCTTCACTTCCTTCAAGTTTCTCGTGAATCGATATGATCTCCTCCTCCTCTGCTTCTTGTTCTCATCTATTTGAACCGAACAGAGTATGAATTGGATTCTTCTTCTTCTACTTCTCTTCACGTGGATTTAGTCTTCGCCCATTCTTGCTTTCCCATTGATATTTGGACTGCGGTCTTGACTTGGCTCTGTTTTCTAACCCTTTTTCTGTCTTTGTTTTTTCCTTCTCTTCCTGAGGAAGAAAAGTAGGAGGAAATTTTGGGGAAATTGTTAAAGTACATCTATTATGGGTATGAGTTCGAAGATTTTTTTAAATTTCAAATTGGGACGGATATGGGGATGGAGAACCCGCCCTGATAGTCCCGATAATAATAATAATAATAATAATAATAATAATAATAATAATAATTATTATTATTATTATTATATAAGTATATTTTATATACTTTTTCGTAATATCTAGAGTTAAATTTTAATAGCGAATCAATTTGAAGCGAAGAGACGAGTATGGAAATTTAATCTCCGTGGGGTCGAGGATGAAATTCCCCGATTAGATAAAATTAGAAATCGAGGCGAAAATGAGGGTGGGGATATAATTCGATGGCGAAAATGAGGATGACAAATTCATTAGTCATTGTTGCTGAATGCGTTGTTGTTATACTACCTTTCCCGATTTCAAACGTATCATTCGTTGGTCATTGTTGGAGGTGAACGGTCATGGACATAGTTCAGTTAGTAATTATACGGTATGTTTATAGAATTGAATTTGAATCCTGGTAAAATTTTATTAATTTTGTTTTTTTAAAAATATTTTTGTTTAATAGTATAGGACAGTCGTATTGATTGTTGGAATAATAAATTTAATCTTTTATAGAAGTACAGAGGTTTTTGAAGGTGGACGAGAGTTTGAAAATTACAATGAATACTTTGAAAAGGATAAAGTAAACTATGAGGTTTGAAACATAATTTTGTAGATAGTAATTAGATGAGGTGGAGTCCTGTCTCTTTCTCACCGACTACAAATTTTAAAATAATTGACGATATATTTAAAACGATCCCAATTAGGCAGTCAATGCGAACTTTTTTTTATCGATATTATTTAATTTTAAAAAAGTCGAGTGGAACTTAGGTTCTTTTAGTTTATTGTCCATAATTTTTAATTTTCTTTTTTTTTCTTTTATAGATATTTATTATATTCATAAAAAATAAAGCAATCATCGAGATCTATACCAGTAAATATTAAATATATAAATTAAAATTAATTTTCTTTTATAAAATATGCATTCACTAAATTATTTTTTTTAAATTTGAGAGAGATTTCTAACAAATATAAAATACTTATTTATTATTAAATAATAATAAATGATTAACTCGCTCCCTATTCCGTTAGAACTCATTCATTGTTGCCACCTAGCCACCTAGAACTCTTTTATTATCATATCACTCATTCATTATTTATTATTGTTATGGGACAGCCTCCACTGCATTTCGCCTTTTGCCTGGTGAAAAAGTACGATGAAAACGTGTCCATTAGGTGAGATTTATAATAATCATCGAGATCTATATATCATATGAAAACGTGTTAAAATTTGACAAAAATAATATGTTTATTTTCTCCCACGTATTAATTATAATATTTACACTAATAACTTTCATAATTTATCTTTTTTATGCTAGGTCTGGAACAGATTGACGGGGATGCTAAGGACGAACGAATCGTCTTTTGTTAGATAAGATTATATATATATATATATATATATATATATATATCACAAAAAAAGAAAAACAGCATTAGCGACGAAATTTTTTAATTGTCCGTTGCTAATAGTGATGAATGAATTAATTGCATGGCTAATTTTAGAATACAGGTCAAATACCTTAAATTAGCGACGGAAAAGGTCAATGCCGTCGAAAATAGCGACGGACAATTAAACATCCGTCGTTATTAGCGGCGAACAAGTCATTTCTGTCGCTATTTAATTAAGGGTTATGTTCCCCCTCCTTTCTCTCCCCCGTCGTCGCGCGTTCAGAAGACTTCCCTCCGCTTCTTGGTCATCCCCGACGTCTCCTTCTCCGGCGAACCCCTCCTCCGGTCACAGGTACACAACGCTTTATGTTTATCCCTCCTCCGATGTCTCCTGCGATCACGCGCGACCTCCTGCGAGCGCAGGGCGCAGTTGGCGCCACCGGCCAAGCCGCTGGGAGGTGAGTCTTAATTAATTTTTTAATTAATCCTCTTAATTAATTAATATTATTAATTTTGTTAATTATTTAGGATTAAGTTCTGTTTGATTAAGGTTTGTTTGATTAATTAATTGGATAATAATTTAGGATCTTAATTTGATTCTCGTTCTGTTTGATTAATTAATTGGCTAATAATTTAGGGTTATATTTGATTAAGTTTTATTTGGTTAAGGTCTGTTTGATTAATTAATTGGATAATAATTTAGAATCTTAATTTGATTAAGTTATGTTTGATTAATTAATTGGATAATAATTTAGGATTTTGTTTGATTAAGTTCTGTTTGATTAATTTGTTAGTATCCTAATTAAATATTTTATTGTTATTAGGACACAATGTATACGAACAAGGCATGGATGTATAATAGGTTAGATAATGGATTTATTCGCGAAGATTTTTTTTTGCTGGAATTGAAGAATTTATGAACTTTGTAAAGTGTCATCCTGAGTGTTTGAATCACGCCGAGTTAAAGTGTCCATGTAATCAATGTAAATGTAGAAATACAACTTTCTGTGACGAGGATACAGTGAAAACACATATATGTAAGTATCGGTTTATTCTAGATTATTACAACTGGTATTGTCATGGAGAGTCGTATGTATTTGAATCCGTTGGACTTTCCGTCACTTCATCATCCAACTCAATTGGTTGAGAGACATCATATAGATATGTTGATGCAATGCAATCAATGGTTTACTATGCAATGAATGTATTTGATCAATCAAATGTAGATCAAATACCTACTCCTGAAGTTCAGAAAATATATGACATGTTGAAGGCTAGTGAAAGAGAAGTATAAGAAGGTATTCTTTCTGGTCATTCTCAATTATCTGCCACTGCAAGATTATTGAATATGAAGGCGGAACATTATATTTCAAAACGATGTTATGATGACTTCTGTCAATTGATGTCAAAGTTGCTTCTAACAGATAACTGCATGACTGATAGTTTCTACAATACTAAAAAATTAATTAGAGACTTGGGTTTGCCAGTCGAGAAGATACATTGTTGTATCAATAATTGCATGATATATTGGAACGAAGATAGTGAGTTGATGGAATGTAAAATGTGTAATCATCCTCGTTACAAGCATAGTAGTCGCATGGTTGGGAAGAAGAAGAAAAATATTTCCTACAAAGTCATGTATTACTTCTCTTTGACTGCTAGACTCCAACGCTTGTATGCATCAGCAGCAACAACAAGTCATATGATCTGACATCAAAACCATGGACATGAAGGAGACATAATGTGTCATCCTTGAGATTCCCCTGCATGGAAACATTTAGATTCAGCATTTTCTTTCTTTGCTATGGAATCACATAATATAAGACTTAGACTTTCTGTAGATGGATTTCAACCATTTGGAAGTTATGCACAACAATATTTATCATGACCAGTTATTTTAACACCATATAATTTACCACCATGGATGTGCATGAAAGATAAATTCATGTTTCTTATTGTGTTAATTCCAGGTCCTCATAATCCAAAAGGGCAAATAGATGTATTTTTGCAACCTTTAATTGCTGAGTTGAATCATTTATAGAATATAGATTCAGAGACGTATGATATCGCAAGTAAATCAAATTTACAATGCATGCAGCATTGTTATGGACCATTAGTGATTTTCCCGTAAACTCAATGTTATCAGGATGAAGCACGGCTGGAAAGTTAGCGTGTCCACATTGTATGAGTCAGTCTGATGCATTTTCTTTACCTTGTAGTGGAAAGATTTCTTGGTTTGATAATCATCAAAAAATTTTACCTATTGATCATCCGTTCAGAAGCAATAAGAAAATTTTCAAAAGGAATGAAGTGGTTAGGAAAGTACCCCCAGTTTGGATGTCCGGCGAAGAAATATTTAATGAAATTGTTAGTTATGAATTTCTACCAGTATATCAAGATGATTCAAATGATATCAACAAGTACATTGTTAGAGTCAATAAATACGATTGGAGGAAAAGAAGTAATTTTTTTGGAGCTTTTATATTGGAAATATTTACTCATTCGGCATAATTTGGATGTGATGCATATTGAGAAAAATTTCTTTGACAACATCATGAATACTATGCTGAATGTTCATGGGAAAACTAAAGATACAACAAAATCACGCAAAGAATTGAAACACTTAGTAAGCAGGCCTGAGTTACATCAGAATGAAACAACTGATAAATATCCCAAGACATGATATACATTAGACAAAGAAAGTAAGAAAGCAATGTGTTCTTGGTTGAAAGCAATCAAATTTCCAGATGGATATGCCTCTAATATATCTCGTTGCGTGGATACAAACAGATTAAAATGGTTAGAATGAAGAGTCATGATTGTCACGTGTTCATGCAAAGATTAATTTTAATAGCTTTGCAAGAATTACTTCTTGATAATGTTTGGCAAACAATTACAGAATTAAGTCTTTATTTCAAAAATCTGACTTCCAGGGTTATTGCGGTATCAGATATGTTACGCCTTCAGACAGAGATTCCATTAAATAATATGTAAGCTTGAGCGAATATTTCCACCAAGCTTTTTTGATTCAATGGAACATCTACCTAGTTATTTACCTAGTGAGGCACAAATAGGTGGTCATGTACAATACAAATGGATGTATCCTTTTGAAAGGTTTCTTAGGACATAAAAGAATAATTTGTGTAACAAAGCAAGAGTTGAGGGATCAATATGTAATGCATATCTGGTTGAAAAAGCAATTTCGTTTTACTCGTATTACTTTGCTGAAAATGTGAAAATCAGACATCGAAAGTGTCCACTCAATCAAGATGATATTCAAACAGTTGACCCAGACATGCTTTCTATTTTCAAGTATCTTGGAAGAGCAATGGGTGCAACTCTATCTAGATGGTTAAATAACAAAGAATATCATGCTGCCAAGACATATATACTCTTGAACTGTGAAGAGGTCAAACCATACCTAAGGTAATAGCTCCAGTTTATATATTTATTTGCATTAAATTACTATCTGATACCAAATTATCTTATATGTCAAGTTGTACGAACAACAGTTGTACATTCAATCCATCTATAAATGTAAATGAGGTAGATTAGAAGATAGAGGATGAATTTGCATTTTGGTTTCAAATATATGTAAGTGAGTTAATATGTACTTTTTATGTTTACAATTCTTTATTATATATTTAACTAATTTTATCAACAACCACTATTATAGATGAATGATCATAGAATTTCAAATGTAGAAGACGAACGAATAAAAAATCTTGCATTTGGACCTCTACGTATTGTGACCGTCTTCTCCAGTTATTACGTGAATGGATACAGATTTCATGTGGGCCAACATGATTCACAAAGGCTTACATATATTTCTAGTGTTTGTGTCAAAGGATCATCAAACAACAATGATACTCAATTTAACTACTATGAAATTAGTTAAACAAAGGCTTCTCCAGTTATTACGTGAATGGATACAGATTTCATGTGGGCCAACATGATTCACAAAGGCTTACATATATTTCTAGTGTTTGTGTCAAAGGATCATCAAACAACAATGATACTCAATTTAACTACTATGACAGACTAGAGAAAATTATCGAGGTTGAATACCCAACATTACCTTTCAAAAGATGTGTATTATTCAAATGTAGAAGACGAACGAATAAAAAATCTTGCATTTGGACCTCTACGTATTGTGACCGTCTTCTCCAGTTATTACGTGAATGGATACAGATTTCATGTGGGCCAACATGATCATAGAATTTCAAACAACCACTATTATAGATGAATGATCATAGAATTTCAAATGTAAAAGACGAACGAATAAAAAATCTTGCATTTGGACCTCTACGTATTGTGACCGTCTTCTCCAGTTATTACGTGAATGGATACAGATTTCATGTGGGCCAACATGATTCACAAAGGCTTACATATATTTCTAGTGTTTGTGTCAAAGGATCATCAAACAACAATGATACTCAATTTAACTACTATGACAGACTAGAGAAAATTATCGAGGTTGAATACCCAACATTACCTTTCAAAAGATGTGTATTATTCAAGTGTTCTTGGTATGATCCAACTCCAAAGACAGGCACCAGGAAACAACGTTTATACAATTTAGTTGAGGTTAATTCAACCAAAAGATTCAACAAGTTTTAACCTTTCATCTTTGCGGTTCAAGCTGGTCAAGTATTTTATCTTAAGTACCCAACTAAGAGAAGACGTCCAAGTGAATGACTAGCTGTTTGTCAAATTAAGCCTAGGTCAAGCATTGAAATGCCAGATACGATAACTGTCCACAACCCCGATGCTTATCAAAATGAAGAAGCAATAATGAACTCCGTTGATTCAGAATTATAATCAGCATCACAATTACTTGTAGATGATAATATCTCTTATTAGGAAATAGATGATGGTGAGATATCTAGTAATAAGAAGGTTGATGTATCAACGGAGTCAAGTGATGAAAATTTACATGTTAATTTAGTTCCATCGGAATAAGATCAGGTGATTAAATATTGAATATTACTAGTTATTTGGATTTCATCTTCGTTGATACTAGTTGTTTGTATTTCATATTCGTTAATACTAGTTGTTTATATTTCATCTTCGTTGATACTAGTTGTTTGTATTTCATCTAATATTATGATTTCGGCTTTTTATAGTCATGCAGTCGGGACAGAGACCACGTGGTGACAGGATTACTTTGAGAGTAGTGGGTGACTGGTAAGTCAATTTGTAATTCTTATATATTTCAGGTCAAATTTTGCTAATGTATGATATTTTTGCTACAACTTTATCCCAGATGGTCACTAGGTCTCAGCTTACATTACTATAGAATTCAAAGAACGATTGTCCTCGACTGCTATCACATGGGGCCATATAGAGCAAGATTTGAGGAATTTTTATTACGGTAAATTTTTGGTAAGTAGTTTAGATATATATTTAATTTAATGTTAAAATTAACATGATACTAAACATATATATATTTTTTACAAAAGAGATATATTTGGGAGGAGGGTCAAGAGGAGGAATTTAAGAAAACTAGGAACGTCTATTGCTCCAAGTTGTATAGGGGCATGCTCTACAAGTGGAGAAAGAAGGCAAATAGGCCTTATGAGGTCTCTGAGACAGTTTAGGCAGCATGGAGAGTAGTCTAGGATGCCCAGCATTAGAAAGATAATGCTGCGATTGCTCGAGCCAATCGCAACTCGGAGCTTACTGGCCCCAACACCGGATCCACGAAACACACTGCTGGATCCCGTTCAATTGTCCAGCATGTCACTGACTTGGTAAATTTTTATTTAAGTTATAATAAACATTCATTATTATTTTTTGGATATATTTAAACACTATATTTTTTGTATACATGCTGCTGAGTTACAGAGACCTCCCACTAGTTGGGAGGTATTCAGCAAAACTCATAAGAAAAAAGATGGGTCATTTGTCAATCGACGCTCATTAGCATTTCATGTAAGTATATTAACTATAGTATATTTGTTTTGACATTTTATAGAGATTAATTTAATTCTTATTTCACATGAAGCAATGACCACTAGAGTTGCAGAGACGTCTCAGCCTGCTGCAGAGGAGGAGGATTCACATCCTCTTTCCATCAACTAGGTGAATGACATTTATTATGATGTTGTCGGTGGAAGGAGAAAGACCGCCCTATATGGTCTGATCTCTCAGGAAAAAATCACATATGATCAGATGAGAGCTCCAGGGGTTAGGGGGCGTCCAAGTTTCTCCTCCTCCTCTTCTAGTGAGGTTCGTCAATTGCGGGAGGAGAATTATGCTCTACGGACTTGACTCACGACAATGGAGACAACATGGACCGAGAAGAACGCAGAAAGAGATGCAGAGCTGAGGGAATTGCGGGCCCACCAGGCGCACATACTGAGGCGTTAGTACGTCACATGCAAGCTTTTGCAGCAACCCTATAGCCTATGACACAGATGCCCACCCCTTCTCATTTTGAGTCTCAAGAGACACAGGATCCTGAGGATGCCCCAGATGAGCAGAGACATTTTTGTGGTATGTTATATTTTTTCTATATTTAAAAATCAAATTATTATACTATCTGGTTTGTTATTATATGCATCACTAAATGTTTCTTATTTGTTTATTTTCGTTTACAGATTCTACATTATCAGAGTTGAATTCAGACATTGGTTTGGTTGAAAGGTATGCATATTTGGATATTTTACATATCATTAAATGTTATTTAGATTTTATATATCACTTACGATAACTAGTTATGTTTTTTCTTAAATTGCTTTATAATTGTATTTCACTTTTATTTATATCGTTTCTCTTCTTTTACGTAGGAATGTTATTCTTTTTGATCCAGTTTTGATGTGTCTGTCTTCTACTAGACTCTGTGTTCATGTATGTATTGACTACTATTTTTTAGATATGAATTTGATACATGTGTTTTTTTGGATTGACTCCAGTTTTACGATATGTATTCACTACTATTTTTGGATATGAATATGATGTGTTTGGATATGGATTTTGAATATGTATTTGATATATGTGTTTAGATATATATTTTGTATGTATGTATTGTATGTGTTTGGATATGAATACTATTGTTTTGTATGTGATTTATTTGGATATATGTGGTGTTGTTATTTGAACATATTTGTATGTATTAAATGTAAATATGGGAAGGGAAAAAGAGGAAAAAGACTGCTGGAAAATTTTCAAAAATTAGCTACGGATCTTTTCAAAATCCGTTGCTAATAGCGATGACTATTCCGTCGCTATTAGCGACGGATATTTACGATATCCATCGCAAATAGCGACGGATATTTCACTTTCCGTCGCTAATTACGATAAAATATCGACAGAACTTTTTGATTCCGTCACTATTAGTCCCGTACACGTTACCCCCTGGTTCCGATATTTTGCGACGGGGGTTATGTATCCGTCGCTATTTGCGACAGATTATTTATTTAAAATCCGTTGCTAATAGCGACGGATAGTACAAAATTCGTCGCTATCCTCGACTGCGACGGCATGACAGTCGACAACGTTGTTTTCATCGCTATTACCGTTTAGTGACGGAATTAGTCCGTAGCTAATCAATGTTATTTTTGTTGTGAATCCTGAAGATAGCCCGGGCCATCTTGAGGATACTTAAGGTCATAGATAAAATTTTTTTTAATCATTTAATTTTTTTGAAAAAAATTCTCCCATCCTTTTACAGTAGGATTTGATATTTAATTTTTTTGAAAAAAAATAAAATATTAATTTTAAAATAAATTTTTAAATAAAATTTAATTTTTTGATTTTTGAGATGTAAAATTATTAATTAAATTTTTATATTCAAATTTTAATAAGATCCTGAAGACAGCAATGCATGCATGGCCCACGTGGAAATCATCATGATCTCCAACAAATAAAATATTAACAAGAAGCTCAATTAATCAATTGCACATAACTTTCAACAACACACATCATATTTATTATCAATCTTGACAAATTGACAGAGTTGATAATAAAGTTTAGGACTAATTCTCATTTGATGTAAACATATTTCATGGAGTACTCGATATTTTTTTATATAAAAAGTTATTATGGGAGAATAAAATATTTTTTTATAATTTATTTATTTTTTTAGAATGTATAAGACCATCCTAAAAGAGTCGCTAAGAGGACGGCTTCACAATATTCACATTTTTTTTTGTATAATTCGTGGGCACATACATGAAGAAAAACAATTCCGTGGGCCTTCTTCCATTTTGTTAGGTTAGAAACAGATGAAAGAGAGGGCTTGGCATGATAACTTTAAAAAAAAACAAAAAAAAATGCCAACAATATACTTGGATAAAGACATAATTAACGATAGTAGAATCGAGGAAGAGATTGCATATATGATGATATTAGAGGAGAGGATGTGTTCGTAGGTTCTATTCATGTGGTCTATTTTGATCTATAATTAGATTATGTCGATTAATTTTAAGATTGACTGATCAATTTATTCGTTAATTCACCTAATATGACTAGATCCTTAGATGTATAAGAAATTGAGAAAAACTCGATGATTTCACCATTATCCCAAGTACTCTTTTGGTCTTTTCGAATACTACCTAGCATGAATGATGTTCATTATAATTGTTCTTCAAAATGAATTACCTTGATTATATTAGCATAAATATTGTATATAATATATTTTTAAAGTTAGAAAACAACAAGCGTCGCTTTGGCCGAGTGGTTAAGGCGTGTGCCTGCTAAGTACATGGAATTTCTCCGCGAGAGTTCGAATCTCTCAGGCGACGTTAAAAAATATTTTGCATTTTTTCGTTTAAATTGTTTGCTTAATTAGTTGCTATGCTACCTTTCTCGTGTTCCCCCCGATAACCATGCCGGCGAACCCGAGAATCTACGAAGAAGGTAAACCTTAGAAAATAAAATTTCAAAAAGACTAATGTGGTACTCTTCCAATCAATTCATATATTTCATGAAACTACAGTATTGGACTTGCTGTTCAGTAATTCCCAATAATCCTATTTGCTAATTATGTTCTTCAATGTTCATCTACCATCTAACAATTTCTTTTTACAATTATGTGGTTGTGGTTGCTACACACTAATCATTCAAATTGTCCTCAAGGAAATCAAGGCCAGCTTCATCTTCATCTGATGCAACTCCATCTCCAGCAGGAAGAACACTTGATGTCTGGAATAGTTCTGCAATATTTGGCTCTCCATTGATGTTCTCATTCTGACCGACTTCTTCCTCCTCGTGATAAAGAACGTCCTAGGAACATCATGAAAGAAGTTGATCAAGGGATACAAAAGCATGAGTCATAAATGATACAGGAAGATCGCGGGGTACCTCATCTTCATGCGAAGCTGGTTGATTGACATCCACAATCCAGTTATCCAAGAGATCCTCGAGGAAGACGCCGTCGAGGGATACAGACTCATCGGTCGATCTTTTAGTTCGCCTCTCGAGCTCCCCAAGGCGTAAGTTATAGTGGACAAAGGCGAGTTCATTCAGCTTCTTCTGGGCAAACTGGCTGTGCCTTGTACTTTGAATGGTATCCAATGTGCTCCAGTTGTGCTCACAAGCGACGGATGTACAAGACTGGCTTAATATGCGAATGGCGATACGCTGTAGCTCAAGGCAGTTTATGCCGTGTTGTCGCCACCAAGCAGCTATAAAAATAACAAAAGTAGGAGAAAAACAGAACCAGTTTATACCTAAAGATAGTAAGATATTGTCAACAGTGAAGTAGTAGATGCTGAAAGAATAGTAGAATGCCTGGGTCTAGGTTCATTCTTGTGGTTAAAGCCAAGTCGGTCCCGAAATCAGCTTTTGCATAAACAAAGTCAGAGATCTGCAACGAAGAACATTATTTGGAGAAAAAATTCAGTAAGGATTAGAGAGAGTTTTTCTTTAAAAAAGAAGGGTTACAATGATATCAAAGCAGAACTCGAGTACCTGTGCAGCAGCAGAAATTCTGTTCCCAGTGTCTGGTTCCAACCGTGTTATGCATTCATTTAAGCCACGGATAACCTCTGGAATCTGCATATGGTACAGAATACAGAATCAAAAGAGTATCTTAAAGTGAGGAATTAGATTGACATTGTTCTACATTACCGCCATGAAATCTGGACGGTACCGGCATGATGGATTAAGGAAATATGCTGCAACGTAGAGAGGGTGATGAAATGAAGAATTCCAATGGTTATCAATAGCACCCCAAAATGGGCCATACTTCCGTTCGTCATCAGCATGAACTGATCTAATAGCAAGCTTTGCTCGGTAGATGTCATTATAGATCAATGGCATGGAGAAGTTATCATTAGTCCCAACTCCGATGAGCAACTGGACAACCGGGTCGACAGACTTACATACATATTGCATTTTCTTCCAAAACTTAGAGGTAGAGATGATATTCTCTACTTCCTTTCCCTCATCTGATTTGGCTACTTGGGAACTAATCCATTTGGCAGAGTGTAACATTCTTTCTAGAGCAGTCCGCTGGTCGAGCATACATTGCAAAGTAAGAAAGCTGGCAGCGAACTTTGTAATAGAGGGTCTAAGAAGTTCCTTCCCAGCTGTGTATTCTTTTTTCATTAGATGCAACAGCCAAGTGTGATTGTAAATGAGCCTGGTAATCTTTTGGCCTTTCTCAAGGCACTCTCTAACCCATCTTATCTTCGTAAAATCCTCTAAAATTTGATTGAGGCAATAAGAAGCACAAGGTGTCCAAAATATAGTTTTTCTCTTGTCTTCTAGCAGCTTTCCAGCAGCTTTATAGCATGCAGTATTTTCTGTAATTACCTGTAAACGTTTATATCTAAAGCATGAATCATGAATCATGAATCAAAACTCAGCAGAGAACAAAAATTTTAAAGACATTAGAAAGAGGTTTCAGAAATTAAACGGAGTACAAAATTTTAGTACCTGCACCACACTCCCCTCGCCAACCTCCTCTACCACCTTGTCCAGTAATTTAAAAAGGAATTTAACATCTTTTACTGCATCAGAAGCATCGACAGAGGACATGAAATGCGTTCCTCTCGGGCAAGATATAAGGAACGAGATTGTTGTCTTTCCCTGCACATCCTTCCAACTATCTGCCATAATACTGCAACCAGTAGTAGCCCAAGAAGCCTTAATCTCTGCAAGATATTCTTTTGTATTTTGAACTTCATCTTGGAGAGCTCGACCTGAAATTAGTCTGCTTGTGGGGCTGCTAAATCCATTTCCTTGTTGACTAACTAATTCCAGCATCTTATGGAAGTATGGAGAGTCAGCAACATTGAAAGGTATTGCAGCATAGTAGAAAAATCTGCAAATTGCAGAAAGAACTTCTTTACGAACTCTTTTGTTGGAGCTTCTTTTTTGTTTTGATAGCTTGTAGGATAGCGGATAGCAAATGTTTTGTGAGTTCAAAAGCAAAGGATCGGGAGTCATCTGTTTCGGTTGTGTTTCTTCATCACTTATACCATTTCCAGAAGACCTCTTCCTGGATCTTGTCTTTATGGTTTTAGTGGTAGAAACATCTTGATCATCAACTGTATGGATTATGCTGATTCTGTCATTTGCACGCTCATCCTCATTCTCAGAATCCATATAGAGAGCTGCAATTTCCTTGGTTTCAGGTTTTTGCCTCTTTCCAGTACGATGCCATTTCATATTATCTTTCATCTTAAGATATACTTCCTCCGGTGCCATCTTACAGTATGCAACCTCCCCTGGAATTTTGGCTAAATGCTGTTTAAAACGATTTATTCCACCACTAACTATTTTTCCACAATAATTGCATTTCACTTTCTTTTTCTTTTCATCCAGTGCAATACCATGTTCCCATCCAGGATCAATATAGCCTAATGATTTAAGAGGTGCAATACTAGTTACTAAGCTTCTAGATTTTCTAGTTACCCTTCCCTTCTGCGTATAACCTTGGTCCTCTTCATCCTCATGTTTCATGTGTAAATCAAAAGAAGATTGTACTTTGTCTTCTAATTGTCTTTTTCTATATGACTTATAGCCCTCTAGGTTCTCTTTCATTTTTATGAAAACATCTTCAGGAGCCTTCTTGCAGTATGTAACTTCACCTGATATTCTAGCCAAATGTTGTTTCAAACGATAGATTCCTCCGCTGACTATTTTTCCACAGTAGTTGCACATAACTTTTTTCCTTCTATCATCTTGCGCAGACCCATGTTCCCAACCAGGGTCAGTGAAGCCTGATGATCGAAGGGAAGCAATTTCTTCAACCATTTTTGAATCTTCTGATTCAGTTTTTCTTGCTAATTAAGCAAGCTTCTCAGGAAAAATACAAAGTAGATCAATGTCCTGGCATCATATGAAGCAAAGAAACTGTTATTGATTATAAACATTTCAGGTTTTTCTATATTTCTGCAAGAGTCTTACAGAGTACGGGAATCAGATCCTTACCTATGATAATGAAGGCATTTCCATGTGCTCTTTGAATGCAGCAAACCCAACTTATTTCTGGAATAATCCAATGCATGTACCAGTAATCCAGATTTGCATAAAGAACATGAACTTTTCTATAACCTGTAACAACCTACTGATAGGCACGGATCTTTCATTTTACACATCCACAAGGTAGTCTTGCTAATGCACATCAATATATCCGTGACACATCACGTAGCATTGAGGACCTTCCACATTAACTTAGAAATCAGAGTATTATTCAGTAACTCTGCTAGAACCAACATTTTGAAATTTGAAAGTGAAAACAGCAGCAGCAGCAATTTCTTCTGTAGGCATAAAAAATACAGCATTAGTGATGTCTGCAAAGATATTTCTATTTCAAATCATATGGAAAAGAAGAATTAGACAACAATCAATTGTCGGCTACTTGAATGGTAATGATACATAGTGCACAATTGTTTGATCTCTAATGATCACTGAAATGTTCAGTGTTAGCTGCAACATGATTTTCAAAACAAATGTTTAATTGGCAAGTATCTGACAATAAAAAAATCAATAAACTGCAAACTCAGCATGTTAAATGGCATAAAAAGTAGAAGATGCAAAGGTCTGCAAACTCAACACGTTGAATAACTAACCCTCCTCTTGATACTTTTTACTTGATTAAGAAACTTATTGAATTGTTAACTTGCAAAGTTAATAGTCTCAGGTGCATTCGTATGCATTCCTCATAACCCTCAAAAGAAAAATATCATTATGATCAAACTTGATATTCTCCTAAACTCAAATGGATACCATTAGCCACAAGAATAATACCAACATCAGGTCCAAATATGGTTTCTGAATTCTGCCCATAGCTAGAGTACACCATGGCAATTGATTCAGAACAACCTGATCACTGTAAAATCACTGCCGCTTCCATGCTTAATAAACACAAATCAAATGTAGAGTGTGAATCAACAATCACTCACTCGCTGCATTGCTTTGCTAGAGGGAAAGTAAAAACCTTGTTGATGTGAATTATCCTGTTAATTATCTCGTCACTGTGCAGTAATAAACATTAACCAAGTGCAAGTACAGCCTACTCTTAGTATTCTTGGCAGAGGGCAACAACCCTCTCCTCTTGGTATGCTTGGTGCAACCTTTCTAGTTTGTTGACAAATAATGGTCAAACTTGAAGTATGTAGACCATGACCTGAACAATCATTTTCGCTACAATTCCACTCACATCTGTACTCCATCTATGAAGCATTTGGCAGCATTATGGAATAAACTAGTTTTCTTGAACATTAATCTCAAGAATACAAATGCAGATGGACTCCAGGGCACCAACTCCTATGAACTGCTACAATGCTAAATGGTTGTTTAACTCCCTCTGGTAATATATACATTGATAACCAAGACAAGTTCAAATCTGAAATGGGCCAACGCTAACCCTTCCTAAATCTTAACTTCTACCAAAAACTTTCCACTCATCAAATGACTATCTTAATCCATTGTTTCTCAAGAAACCAGAACAGCAGTTAGATAAATGTATCTTCTCAATTTTACATGAAAACAATAGGAGATGGCAATTCAGATATTCAGGCTTGTTACTGAAAACACACACAAATCTCCATTATTGTGTCCAATAAAATTCCCCCTTGCAGAACATTGAAGACTGTTCCTCTTATGAAATTGAAATTGTTTCTTTTCCCAATTAGGCAAAATCACCATAAAAGATAAGAGCACAAACTATAGAGCTGTAACCATAACCACTGGTCCTACCGAACTACAGTAGGATATGCAAGTGGAAATGTGTTTCAACACCAGGTCCAGTCATCCATTACCTTCTTGCTCGAGCTCCACGAAGGTAAATAAGAAACCAAAAAAACTTTTTCAAATCAAAATATTTCATGGGAGGTTCAAAAATAACTATTTAGCAACAAATCCAACGAGCGAACCCTAGCAAACAGAAAGCAGAGTCTCAAGTGAATAAAGGCTAGACGAGAAATGGGACTCGGAGGCCCGACGGGTTGGAATTAGCAAAAAGAGTGCAGATCGAGCACCGCCGAAGTTCTAGCGAGGTCCCTGCCACCCCGGAGGGGGCTTCATCTTCCCGTTCCGGCGTCGTCGTCTCGCCCCTCGTCACCTCGCCTCGTCCTCGCGCGTTGACTCGGAGCAGGGCGTAGGGCTGAGTTCGCTGTGAATAGGGAGCGAACTGAGAACTTGACCCGGATCGGTATCTTGACTCGGCACCGCGTCGATTCTGTTGGATCAGTGAGTCGAACGATTCTTACCGAGTCATTCTCCTCAAATGAAAAGAATTATTATATTATCCACATATATTAATAGTAATATAATATGATCTAAATATACAAATAGTTAATAACAAATTAACATGTAAATTAATTCTAAAAGATTTATTAATTTTTTTGTACAATAATATTTAATTTTTTAAAGAGTTTAATTAATACGAGCCTCCATTAAGCTACTTCAAAAAAAAAAATATTACGAAAGTCTATTCGAACAAGACTTTACATTTCATCAAATATTAGAAAATTAAAAGCAAAAAAGTCAAAGAGTATTCTCAAACAGAACTAAGAATCCAACAATAGACCAAGTCCAGTGCATTTAGTATTAGTTCCATATCAAACTGAGCTAAGAATCTTTTTTACCACCCTTTGACGCCTCCTTAAACGGACTCACAAATCACAGTTTGCTTGTAAACTCTAGTGAAGCACTACTAGACCAGTCGGTAAACATCGACAGGTAATGGTCTTCAAATCTAGTAGTGTTTAAGTTGACAATTCATAGACAATTTGCCTGAAATTCTAGTGAAAGGCTACTACATCAGCCGGCCAGCGATTCATAACAGGTAAATGACCTTCAAATCTATTCAGACTCTTATCAATGAGAGCTGCAAGTAGAATGGTCTGAGAGTTTTTCCCGCAAAGCAAACTTAGTCATTACTTTCACTATTTTGCCAGAAAGATTTAAGAGGAAATTGGGAGAACCAAGAATCGGAACCTTTGCTTCGATCGGGAACAACATCCCGCCAAAATTTGATGACGTGAAGGCTTTCTTCTTCGGTGGACCTCTGCACGATAATGCGTGATGCATACCCCTTTTGTTTCATCAAGCAGCATATCTGTGATGGGTTATTTGCGGTTAGGGTGACCATATATAACCAACCTTTCTCAGATAAAAGTTCGTCAGCAACAGGAAGGATCCTGTCGATGACACTACGACCGCTCTCTCCTCCAGCCCATGAAGCAGTGATCCCCTTGCAACCAACCTCTTCTTCAGGAGTTGGCACATAGGGAGGATTTACAACAACCACATCAACCATGCCGGCAAGGTTTTTTTGAAGACCAGAAGCAATGTCAGTAACAACAATTTCAGCATGCAATCCATGAGCTTCCAGCGTTGCACGGGTTGCTTCAGCTGCATCTTGGTTAATGTCTGTGGCGAAGTAATTAACTCCATTGCCAAGTTCACTGAGCATGATGGCCAGAGACGAGATTACATAGCCACTGCCACAGCCCAACTCCATGCATAGTCTGGGCCGTTGCTCTATCAGATGTTTCCTGTCAGCTAAGAGTGCATCAACCAAAGCAAACGAGTCATCACATGGCTCATACACCTCAGGATGGAAACGTACAAGCTGAATGTGGGCAGTTCTGGCGGACATCTTGGGTGATACCTACGAAGAGAACAGGATTTCTTACAGATTCATTAATCCTTATCATGATAAATAGAAGATCTACTGTCAGTTTCCAAAAAAGTTTCTACACTTTGCAAGAAGTAACATTTTTTCGTGGTGTGCATGGTTATAACATAGGAGCCTTACATGCCAAGTCAATCACAACAATTTCTGAAAATATGTTTCTGATTTGAAAAATGCGAACAAAATGGCACAACATGTGGTTGTATCTTATCAAAAAATTGCTCAGCCCCTTGCATTCAAGGATGTAGTAGTGAGCACTAAATAGGTATGGTCGATAAGTACCTATCTATAACCGAGTAAGTAGGCATGAAGTACGACAGCATGGTGCACGGCAAAAGGATCTAAAATGTGCAAATCAAATTCCTAAGACCACAAAGCATATCTCCTGAAGGTTGATCATGTTTGGTAAGATGGAAGAATGGAAAGAGAATGGTTCGTTCCGTCTACTTTATTCCAATGTTTTGATGGATAATGTGGGGGTGATCATCCCGAATGACCTATTCCATAGTTTACGAGGTGGAATGCTTCAATCCATCTCTATCAAATATAATATTACTTGCCATTTCAAATTTTGCAATGGAGATAAATAAGATAAGCAAACCGGACATTTTATGCAATAGGCCTGGTGGTCAGCAGACCAAATGAATGAACCAAATGGATACTTCACTCTCATTTCTATCCACTGTATTCCCTCCTATCCTACCAAACATAATCTAACTGTCTTGATGTTTGGTCACCCAAAACAACTTGGGAGACAAGAAAAACGAACCGAGCTATAAGAAATGGCAGTCGCCTGAGGAAACATGTATCATAACCCAATCATCCTACCTTGCAAAGGTCGTAAACATGTATCATAACCCAATCATCCTATATCCAAACACACATGCAAGTATGACTAGAATCAATCAATGCAACTATACAATGGTGAGCTATGCTATACAGAATCAGATAACAAATCACGAGACTGTATAGAAACGAAATTTAGATCATATCCAAGGTCAAGCATAAGTATCAAGCAGGATAGCAAACGATAGCAGATAAAGGTCAATAAAAGCCTACTGCATAAATAACAACTAGCCATGCATAAAGATAAAGTGGAACTACTGATACAAGCAAGAAGTACCCACCTCCAAATGGAAGAAATCTGTATCAAATGAGAACCACCCGCCGATAATCCGCAACGATAAATCCAAGTCAAGTTCCTGTATCAAGGACATATTTAATTAGCTATTATAAACAAATAATAACTAGCTAATTAATCCCTACACCGCATTAGGGTTAACCTCATTGTCCCCTTTTATTTAATTACGTCTAATTAAATGAAAGGGTTCCTAATTACCCCACGTAACTAAGGTTTAGGTTTATTTTAAATTCCACTCCATCAAGATTAGGTTACTGAATTACATCTCAGATTACACCTAACTTCACCTATTATGCCATTAGAACCCAACCTCCACAGATCTCCCACAGCACCAACATTCACAACAAAAAGAGTAGCTCACCTATATCAATCTACAAAACTACAGAACTGATCTTCACCAATCAAACCCAATTCCCATTCATCAACTCGCGACAAAAACTGTGGAAGGAATTGTCTACACCCTACCTCAGATTTGAGCCTGAACAGAACCCATTTGAAACGAACAGAACAGGACATTACAAGAACAACTCATACAACACAGATTGGAAGCAAATTTTCCAACATCCACTTCGGAATTTAGTACAGATACCTCAAGTTCAGTCCCTTACCTCAACTCTCTGGAGATCCGAAGCCCGAACTCTTCTTCCCAGCTCCAAAACAAAATCTCACAGTGGGTTGGAGCAGAAGATGAAGAAATGGAGTTCAATTCCAATTCCAATTCCAATTCCGGGATCAGACCTGCCATCACATGCGAATCAGTTCGAATTCACAACCTCGAGTCCATTTGCTCCATGCCAGATCAAATCAGCTAGAGGAACCCTTACCTGAGCTGCTACCGGCGTCGCTCTCTTGAACCAAGACCAACCACGGATCAGCGATGTATCGGCTCTCGAGTTCCTGGCTAAGTGAACCCTAGCTCACCTCCGATAAGGCTCCGGCCGCGCGAGGGTATCGTCGGCCGGATGGGCCACAGTAGTGCCCCAAAACGCCCATGGCGAATCCCTAGCTCACGCTCGCTAGGTGGTTTGGGGATCGTGGAGTCGAAGTTCAGCCGCTTGCTAGATCTCAAGGCAGGGTTCGCCGGAGAGGTGGAAGACGAAGAGGAACGGTGGCGGCTTCGGTCGTGATCGGGAGGAGGCGAGGAAGGGTGTCGGGTGGCTGGCGTCGGGTGAGCTGTGGGTTAGGGCAGATCGCGAGGGAGGGGAAGGCTATAAATGAGGTAAGTTTGCGAAAAAATCCTCCAACCTTTGGAAATCCCATTGCCGCCCTTACACAATAAGAACACTTATTTCTTAGCTCCTCATTTACGATATTTATGCATTTTAGTC
Organism: Boesenbergia rotunda; assembly: GCA_024364735.1. Classification (NCBI taxonomy): domain Eukaryota; kingdom Viridiplantae; phylum Streptophyta; class Magnoliopsida; order Zingiberales; family Zingiberaceae; genus Boesenbergia; species Boesenbergia rotunda. Next base: position 31,278 of record JAGFNQ010005815.1, read on the forward strand.
CCTGCTGATATTTAATTTATACCATTTGAATCTCGAAATTTCGTCTAAGGGTTTGGAAACTTAGGACATTTTCCGATGTTTTTTTTCCGGAGCGGAACAAAAGTGTCGGATTTAACATTTATTATATTCCTATCCTTTTCTTGGATGTCGTGTGGGTGACGATCTTCCAAGAAACAAAGCCACCAAAAGCTCTTCTTTCTTCCTTCTTACTTGCACCGACCACCCCTTCTTCTCCTAGTGCCACACGCCCAAAAGGAAGGAAGAAAACCTTCCCTTTGCTTGACCTAGCCGCACGCCTAAAGGAAGAAGAGGAGAGAAGAGAAAGAAAAGAAAAAGAAGCTTCTCCTTGCTTGAACCCTAGTCGGCCCTCTCCTTTGCCTCCTTGTGCCGGCGGCGAACACCACAAGAGAGAGGGAGAAAGAGAGGGAGAGAATAGAGAGGCTTAGGGCTTCTCATGATGGCTTATGAGAGGGTATTTATAAGCTACAATAGAGACCATGAGGATGAGTTGGTTTTGGTCTCCTAACGGATCTTTAACCGGACCTGTTAATAATAACCCGCTCCACTAATGAGTTATTATTGAACTATCGCACCAACCCCATATTAAAATATGGGCTTTACCTTATTATGTATACATTTTCTCCCCGTGTTTAAGATATTACATGTCTATTAATTAATTAATATCTAACTCCAAGAGTAGTATCACTCAACCTTATCATCATGTCGGACCTGTTGATGCAGTCTGACTCTGATTGTTGTTTTGGTGTTTAACACCGATTTAAGTTTGATTCAAGTTTGGTTGAATTCGGATTAAGTCCAGGTGGATCGGGAGATCGCACGCTGACATGGAAAAAGTCCTAGCCTGGAGGGCTAGGTGTGAAAAGTCCTAACTTGGAAGGTTAGGTGTGAAAAAGTCCTAGCTTGGAGGGATAGGTGTGAAAAGTCCTAACTTAGAGGGATGGGTGTGAAAAAGTCCTAGCTTGGAGGGTTAGGTGTGAAAAGTCCTAACTTAGAGGGTTAGGTGTGAAAAAGTCTTAGCTTGGAGGACTAGGTGTGGAAAAGTCCTAGCTTGGAGGGCTAGGTGTGAAAAAGTCCTAGCTTGGAGGGCTAGGTGTGAAAAGTCCTAGCTTGGAGGGCTAGGTGTGAGAATTCCTAACTCGGAGGGTTAGGTGAGTGGCAATCCCGGTGAGTGAAGCTGGGTCCTAGTGAGTGAAGCTAGGTTGACTGAAGTCCCGGTGAGTGGAGCTGGGCACGGTGTCTTGGTCTGGGGGACTAAGAACGAGTCAGAGAAAGGATGGAGGCTTGTTCTCGTGACTTAGAGGAGATTTGACCTTGCCTGGATCGGTCTTGTGACCGATCAGGAAAGTTGGCACGGTGTTCCCTCGTGGATCGGTCTGGTGACCGATCTAGCGATGACTGATCGGTCTGGTGACCGATCAGGGAGCATACAGTGAGTTTGGAACTCTACTGATCGGCTCCTGATCGGTCTGGTGACCGATCATGGAGCATACAGTGAGTTTGGGAACTCTACTGATCGGGTCCTGATCGGTCTGGTGACCGATCTGGGATACTGTTCAGATCGTTCTGGTGAACGATAAAGTGTCGCGGACTCCTCCTTATAACCGATCAGGCTGGAGCCTGATCGGTCAGAGCACACCCTGATCGGTCTGGGGACCGATCAGGAGGGTTGGACTGCGAAGCTGGAAGAACACCCTGCAAAGGGGTGGATCGGTCTGGTGACCGATCCACGACTTAGATCGGTCTGGTGATCGGTCCCGGAGAAGTCGCGATTTCTGATTACGCGTTGGAGACCGATCAGGATAGAGCCTGATCGGTTTGAACCCATCCTGATCGGTCTGGTGATCGATCAGGAGTCACTCTGATCGGTTCGGTGACCGATCAGTAGCTGGCAGCTTTAATTCAAAAACGTTGTCAGAGCTCTGATTACATCTGTTTCTCTGCTAATTCGCTACTGATCTCTGCTCGTAACTTCTGATTGTTGATACTCCATTGATTTGCTGAGCTAATGAGCTGCTAAGTGTGCAGGTTACTCAGGTTTACTTCAAGGGAGTCAAACTGAGGCTTTTGCTACGTCAGATTGGGCAGGATTCCATCTCAGGTTGCGACGGATGCTGGCGCTGCTGGAGCTGCTGACTGGGGCTCGTCTGAGAGAAACTCAGGGAGTCCAGGAGAGCTCAGTGGTAGGTGAGCAGTTGCAGTTGAGCAGCTGGGAGCTGCAGAGAGGTGGCTATGACCTGGCGATCAGTGGAGAGGCTTAAGGGCTTGGTAGCTATGAAGCCTTAGCAACATTGGATCACTTCTTGCGACAAGCTTTGCTCCATCACTTTGAAAACACTCTGATTCTTGGAGCAACATACTGATACTTGAGCACTTGGAGGAAACAAGAAGCTTGACGAGTCCATCAGCAAGAAGACACGAAGAAGGGAGTTCTTGCGTGAGATCTGTGCTGAGTGGAGTTCGGGAGAAGTTCTCTTGTGTTCCTTTGGTTCCTAGTGCTTTGTAAGCCTTCTTGTTTCACTGTTCTTAACTTCATTATTTCTGTGAAACGCTGTGGAGAGGTTTCTCCACCGAGAAGGAGGTTCCATTTGATATCCGGATTTTTCGGGGCTTGATCTGCCGACGATCAAGGGATCACCCACCTCACGGGCACGCCAAGGAGTAGGGACAAGTTATCCCCGAACCTTGTAAACCCTCTATGTTAGCGATCTTGTTTGTTGCTTTAGTTTGTTTTTGTTTTCTGCATTTCTCTGTTTCCCTTGTTTCCGCTGCTGCGCTACTAACCGTGAAGTGCAGAGAAATCCTAAAGTGAAAGAAGTTTGTGTCTGGCTATATTCCCCCCCTCTCTAGCCATCCAAGTTCCAACATGACCAAGTCCACTTGCAGGATTTACATGATAATTTTATGAGCTCCTCAAGGGGACATCACATCCTAAAATAATTAGGACACGATTTCCTTCTATAATCAACGACACACCATATAAATAATATTATTTCTCAATTACCGGGCTTATTGATTTCCCATGAGGAGAGTTGGTTTTAGTCTCCTAACGGATCCTCAACCCGACCCGTTAATAATAACCCGCTCCACTAATGAGTTATTATTGAACTACCGCACCAACCCCATATTAAAATATGGGTTCCACCTTATTATGTGTACATTTTCTCCCCGTGTTTAAGATATTACATGTCCATTAATTAATTAAATTACTGACAATTTAATTAATTAATATCTAACTCAAAGAGTAGTATCACTCAATCTTATCATTATGTCGGATCAAGTCCACCTGCAGGATTTATATGATAATCTTTATGAGTTCCTCAAGGGACATCATCATCCTAAAATAATTAGGGCACGGTTCCTTCTATAATCAATGACACACCATATAAATAATATTATTTCCAATTTACCGGGCATATTGATTTAACGAATAAATCTCGCCTATTGGTAAATTAAAGAAATAGATATTAAGTACATGTGCCTGTTACTATATCGGATTAAGAGCATGTACATCCATAATAGCCTGAGGTCTTGTTCGATTATATAGTCAGTATAAATCGAATCATCTCATATCAGTCCTGCTCAATATACACAAAGTGCATTAGTGTAATTCTATAGTCAAGATAGACTAATACCAAATTACAGTACAACCATTCCAATGGTTTGTCCAAATTCATCTCGGTTGTGAGCCACTACTTATACTTTATAAGGAACTGATAACATGATCTTCTGTGTGACACCACACACCATATTATCTACAATGTAAAGAAATAGACAATTGCATACATATAACAAATGCAAAATGCAAACACATGATCATTGTGATTCTTATCTCAAAATAGATGTTCATACAAAAGCTAGATTTAAAGTATACATCCTAACACGTCCACCTCAGGGGCACACCGTGGAGTAGGAGCAAACAATCTCCGAACCACGTAAGAGGTTAAGTGTTAGCATCGATTTTAATTGTAGTTTGCATTTCCGCTTGCGCACTAACCGTGTAGGAAGAAATCGATGAATTGGGTGTGAGAAGTTATTCATCCCCCTTCTAGTCGTGCCACCGATCCCAATACTAAAAAGGAACGAAGCTCCAAATACCAGGCACACAAAGCCTGCTTCAGGCTATAAAGCGTCTTATGCAAACAACACACATGGAAATTCAGCATTGCGCATACCTATAGGTTGTGTTATATAAACCCCCTTCTGTAAGACGTCCATTAAGAAACACATTATTGACATCATGTTGGCGAGACTCCATCCCGATTTATAGTCAGACTAAGAACAATGCGAATGGTTACTGGGTTAATAACAAGGTTGAATGTATCATAAAAATCAATACCAGGACGCTAATGAAAGCCCTTGTCAACAAGACGAGTCTTATACCGATCAACAGAGCTATCAGGATTGCGCTTAATATGAAATACTCACTTGTTACCCATAAGATTCTGATATGGCGAAGGCAGGATAAGAGTCCAAGTCTGATTACAAAGAAGAGCATCACACTCCTCGTGCATGTCCTTTACCCAGTTCGGATCCTTGAGCGCCTGCGTGATAGATAATGGTTCACAAGGCTGTGAAAGACTAGTATGAAGAATATACTTTAGGTTGGGTTTGTAAATGACATTTTTGAAGTGAGTTTGAATGGGAAATTGGAATAGGGAAGTGTGAGGGGAAGAGGGAGGCAATAGGTAGAAGGTCGTGCCATCAAGCAACATGGTTGACAGCAATGGCAGCGGGGAAGGAGTCAGCTACGGGCGGCTACAATTAGTGGCAGGTTACGTCACTAGTGTTGGAGGGTCCCACGAAAGGACTGGTGTAGCAGAAAGGTCAATTAGTATCTATTATTGCGGAATCCAGGGAGGAAGTGTCAGAAAATGAAAAATATACTCCACAAACTTAACATGACGAGATACAAAAAAAAAAATTCAGTGTGAGATCATAACACAGGAAGACACTCTGAGTGAGAGAATAACCAAGAAAGACACAGGAGGTTAACTTGGGATCAAGTTTGTGGCAGGAGTAGGGGCACAACAATGGAAATTATAAACACCCGAAGACACAAAGTTTCGAAAGATCAAGGACGGTGGTAAACAATTTTTCAAAGGAGGACACGTGAGGAAGACCGACCTTAGACATGCGGTTAATCAAATAGACAATCGCAGCAAAGGCAAAAGGCCATAAAGTAAATGGTATAGACGCTTCGTGCAACAGAGTGAGACCAGTTTCGACTGTGTGACGATGTCAATTCAGAGTGTCCATTGTGTTAAGGAGTATGTGGAGAGGTGGTAAGATAACTGATATCATGAGTAGTAAGAAAGGAGTGAAGTGCTAAGAATTTACCCCCATTGTCGGTGAAAAGAGTTTTGATAGTCTTTGAGCATCAATTTTCAACAAGAGTTTTGAACGCAATAAAGAACTCCTCTAATTCTAAAATAAGCCTAATGAGCAAAGACAAGGAATATGTTCCTATAAATATAGCAGCATCTCTTGCGCCATTGCCTACGCGTAGGTCCACTTCGCCCTTTATCAATGCTCTAGTTCTTCTTAGGCCCTACACATTGGTATAAATGTGTGATGCGCAACCGGTATCTAATACACATGAAGAAGAAATAGATAAATTGACTTTTATAACATATATACTTGAGGTAGAAGTCATACCTCTTTTATTCTTAACTTCCTTTAAGTAGTGTTTGTAATTCCTTTTCTAACATCCGGTCTCACCACATTGGAAACAGTTTCCTTTCTTAGGCACCCTAAAGTGTTCATTCTTTGCTTGCCTTTGATATAGTTATTTAAGGTGCTAAACCATATTGTTTGCATCCATGTTCTCATATTGCTTCTGAAGCTTAGAATTCATGGCGGCAAGCATTAGACATGATACATCCAATGCATCATCTTGATGCTTCTGGTAAGCATCCTTTTCCGCACGAGTAGCGGTAGTGGCAAGTGCTTCAGGAAGGAGCTGCTCTTGGACGTATAATTTTCATTCTTGCTTGAGGACGATTCTCAAATTTCTGTACCAATCTAGGAAATTAGCTCCGTTGACCTTGCCCTTCTCATGGACAGATTGTAGAGAGAGAGTATTTGACATGTTAGACGGCATGGTGATCTACAATAGTAAAAATATGTAGAAATAAATATCATATCTAGATCATTTAATTATGTCTTTAATTAAATGATACTCCCACTGAATCATAAAGCTTTGGTAGGGGCTAGTCATAGATGTAGGCAAATTCAATTTGCCTACACTACTAGCTCCAAATCAAATAACGACCATATTCATGAAGGACAAGAATGAAAATTATACCTCATCTTAAGTTAGCTTTGGCTAATCGCCCAAGACTCAGTATAATTAGGTAGACAATATTTTACTAATTACATCTTATGCAACTCTTGGAAACAAAGGGTCAAGATCCACATTATACATTATCTTGAGTTAGCTTTGGCCAATCGCTTAAGACTTAGTATATTGTTCTCTTACTCAACCTTCCCAACTTTTGGGATATGCCTCTAAGTTTCTCAGTCCAATTGAGGTGACTTAGTTATGTCTCGCCCAAAGTTCAATAGTGGGACATCACAATTGTCCTCTCGCACTCTACCAAAATAAAATGTGTCACTATGCTTTGGCAAACCCAACAACAAATGATCCAGGTAGTTTATGAGTATCAAACTTTGGTAGACATATCGAGTTGACTTAATTAAATGCCTTTAATTTCAATTGAGATAACATAGCTAAGTTGAACTCAAAGTTTAATAGTTAGACAACACAATTGTCTAGTTGCACTCCACCGAAATAAATTGAGTCACTTTGCTTTGGCAACCCTAACTACAATCAATCGAGGTAGTAGTGAGCATCAAACTTTTTAGGCATATTCAATCGACTTAATTATGATAAATTTATCATCTAAACATGTATCACATACACACATTGCATATATCAACATATAAACAGTAAAACGTGACATAGTTATGACCCCTATACTACGATCTTCTCAAGTCAATGAGAAAATCAATGGTCAACCTAGGGATAACATCTTCTCCAAGTGCATCCTTTGGTCGTCATGTGTCGTCGACATTCTTCTTGTAACTTCATCCTTCAATGGACATTCCACTTCTCATTTTGTACATTACAAATTAGGAAAACTCAAGTTATATTCGAGTCTAAATCTATTTTACAACTAGAAAAATAGAGATAAAGCACGACACATAGGTCGTATTATGAATTACATTACAACATGCACACACACATATACATCCAATCATATTTGGGTTAAAGTCATTACTATACACCATGTCATCAATCACACATATTAGATCTAGGATATTAATTTTATTATGAGTGCCAAAATCGCTCATGAGCAGAAACCTCACGTTTCGTTTGTTGACTCCTTGAATGAGTCGCTGCCCTAGATTTATCAAAATGAATCTGAGACCCTTATTGTTCCGTTGATGCATCTTTACGACAAAAATGCACAATCTGTTCACAACAGACTAACGCAACTTCATCAACATGAACACCAAAGGTTATAATATTTTGTCAAGAGCAATCAGATTATAACACGCTATCATATGAATGATGATGCTTAGCCTTTTAGTTTGATCAACACAAACTTTTGCATAAAGACAAAATATAAAAGTACATAAAATTTTGTGCAACCCATAACAAAAAACTTGTCCTACTTCTATATCACATATAAAAGTATATAAAATTTTGTACGATCTTTCGTAAGTGGCTCTGATACCACTGTAGGGATCTATAAGGATAAACATTTAAAAAATGTAGCAGAAATAATAGATCCCAAGAACGATCCACGAGAAAGAAAATTTATACAAAGTTGATACAAGAGTTTTGAACGCAATAAAGGTGAAGTATACATCCGATTTTTGCGAAAGGATAAAGCCATATATACTTTGTAAAGTGATTAATGAAGATAACATAATATTTTAGCCCATCAAATGACGAAATAGGAGATGTCTATATAGGGATCTATAGGGATAAATATTTAAAAATCACAACGGAAATAAAAGATCCCATGAGCAATCCATGCAAAAGAAAACTCATACAAAGTTGATCTACAAATTCCTATCTTATAGGTATACCTTTGGTGCATGACCTTCACTTATCCCGCTTATCTGAGGTATGCTGGATCTTTTGCACGTTCAAGTGTCCGTGCCTTTATGTGTATCCACATGAACACAATCTCTCAAGCTTCGGAGAAGAATCGTCTTTGTGGTGCTAGCCACAAGAGGTGATTCACAAAGCAAGAAAGAGAGGGAGAAGAAGGGATTTCAGCCAAGAAGGAAGTTGGGAAGAAAAATGACAAGTAGTTCATCCAAATGACAAGAAAAACTCTTGTATACTTATTCCATGAATATGAAGAATATTTGCTCCTTTAGTTTCCCTCCATTAAAGCCAATAAAAACCCAATTAGAATACATGTTTCTCTTGTGACTCTTCAACTTCTCTTCATCCAATGAAGAGAAACTTTTCGTCTTCCTCTATTATTAATTTATTACGCATTTTAATGAATTAATATCTTATTCAAATGTGGTTGAGTCTAATCTAAATGCATCTAAATCAAATTATATCTCAATCCCATAATCAAATTGGATTCACTTGAGTCTAGCTCAATTAATCCAATTCGAATTAAATCTTAGTCAAACTAAGATCAATTAATCTTTGAAGCATCGTGTCCTTAGTGTGTGACCCAATATGTTTTCGTAATGTTGACAATGTGTCCAAACCGCTTTAGACGCATAAGCAATGAGCGGTATCTAGCAATGCATCATTGCTACCCAAGTGACGAGAAAGTTGAGATCCGACTTAACCTCCGTGACTATGACAATGTATGACCTTGTCCTTCTATCCTCGATATCTAGATTGACCAATGAGGCATAGACTGTGTCATCCTCAATCAATCTTAGTGTTTTTGATCCCCGAGTAGACTCACTCAAACAAATGAGCTCAATATCTCATATTGACTCATTTGAGAATGATCATGCGTTTTAGTAGTCCTACTCGATCAAGGGACCTACAGATATCATTCCCATCATATGGGAGAGATAAATCCCATCTACATCACTCACATCCCTCCACATAATTCATTACATACCCAGTGATCACTTTTATAGTCCACCCTGTTACGTGTGATGCTTGATGATACCAAAGTACATAACTCCTTATGTAGGGAACCGTAGTGACTTCAGGTCTAAGGACTATTCATACTAATAGTCACATGACAAAATTTATGGCACTCATATGACAATCTATGAAATTTTTTCATGGAGGATCAATTCAGTACACATTCTCTAATGTATACTCATGTGTCAACTTAATATCGCATATCCATGACTTATGAGTTTAAGTCATCAATTGACCTATATGCTAGTTTTCATACATTAATATTATCTTTGAATATTAATGCTTGACTATGAATGGTTTAGTATAGTATTATCTACATTATCTCACTATCGATTCAACCAATCGATATAATGTAAATAAGAACCTACTATCTAAGGACATTATTATACTTAGTCATTTGACACAAATATAAAGTAAGTATAATAACCAAACTTGCCTTTATTAATAATAGAATATGATACAAAAGTCCCTAGTCAATCATCACAAAATTGACTCTAGGGCTCCCACTAACAATCCATACATCCGAAAAGACAATATCCAAAGGACCATGGGACGAAAAACTAGATTTATGAAAATGCAGCTTATGACTTTTATTAATATTGTAAGAAATGCAAGAAAAATTAGACAAAGCATCCGTAGAAAATGAAAGGCCTAAGGAAGATAAAGACTGTTGCAAAATACTTAACGACGGATAACATAAACGACTATGTCATAAGGACACAGATGATGAGATAAATGTAGAAAGGGTGGAAGCAAACGATAGCTTAGACGCAAATTTTGGCCAGTAATAGACATAATCTCTACCGGCCCCATTGACCAATAATACCTTCGTACGACGATCCAACACCTGAAAATATGAATCAAAGAAAAATATATAATGGGATTAATAGCACAGAGTGCTGCTATAGAATTAAGAATGAGAAAGAACCAGTGTGGGTAATAGGTAGTCCATAACCATCACCAATAATAACACTATCATTCTCAGAGTACGACTCATGCAACGAAAAAGTAGCGAGGTAGTTAGTAGTGACATGATGCGAGGCGCCAAAGTTAACCACCCATTCCCGAGGGGTAGAATGAACGACAGTGTGAGCAAATGGTGCACTGTATGTAAGACGCGGAGCATGTGACGGAGCCGGTGGAAGCATGCTAGCATTGAGGCAGACATATAACTGCACTAACAAGTAGAGTGACCTTTGACACCACAAATCTGACTACGCCCAAGGTAGCGATTGGGATCGGACGTAGCTGACTGCATAGGCGGGCGTGCAGGTGGCACTGGGGCAGACGGGTGTGGCTGATAGAATATCGTCGGAATCTGCCATGTCTATGGCTGTGAAAATTTTGAATTAGAAGTATGCTGGCGACTGATAATTAACATTTTATGTCATTTTATTTGCTCATTTATTTAGCATTTTTTTATCCTATCGTATGCTTAAACCATGTTTATACCATATTTTATGAGTAGGATCTATTTTTGGAGCTTATTATAATTTCCTTTAATTTTGGTATTATTTCATGATTTTTGTAGGGAATTAAAGATTGACCTTGGACCAAGACTTGGATCCCAGAAATTGGACCTATGGTCTAATTTGAAGGCTGTTGGGCTTGGTTGAATGGGTTGGACTGAACCAGGGCTGAACCAGGCTGAACCGAACTGCTGGGCTGCTGGGGAGCTGGTCTGAACCCATGGCTTGGTCAGAACCCGTGGCTTGGCTGAACCTGAGGCTGGGCGAACCCAAGGGAAGGGATGGGCTGAACCAGCTGCTGGGCTTGGGCTGAACTCGTCGGGGGAGACCACGCGCAAGAAGGGATCCACTCGACTTCTCCTCTGAATCGGGACATCCCGAATCATCTCATCCCACACACGCGAGAGCTCCCTGGGTGACTCCATCTCCACGCTGCTAGAGGAAGGGGACGAAAACCCTAGAGCTGTCCACCTCACCTTCTACTTCCCCAGCTCCGGCCGGCAGCCACCTCTTCTTCTCGTCGGCCGGAGCTCACTCTTCCTCATCTCTTTGCCACCGAGAGGCAAGCATCATCCACCCCGGGAAACAACCTCCTCTCGATCCGGGACGCAAGCTTCATGGGCGAACCCTAGAGCCACTGAATCATCTCCTTCTCCAACTCATCCACTCGGAAGTAGCTATTCGTGCCAGCCCTTCTTCACAGCGGGCGGCAGCCACCTCTTCTTTACAATAGATCCAGCAGCACTTACCCTCCGACCGACTATCTTCTTCACTTCATCAGATCCGGCAACCTTCATCAGATCGTGTGTTTTGTTTAACGTAGTTAAATGTTGTGTGTTTTGATGATGAATGCTTGTATTGATGCTTGATTCCCCATGTTTGGATTGCACTTACTATGATTGAATTCTTTCATGCCTGCTATGTGTTCGATAAAATGTGTCTTCCATTAGTTAGGTTTTAATTGATGCATTCGAGTTTATTGATTTCAGTTGAATGTTAGATTTAGATTCGATCTTCATTTAAATGCAATTAAGTTAAGTTGGATTAGATTTCTTTGATGCTGTAGGTTTTTATTCCATGTTTAGTTTTGTTAATGCTTTTCAAGTTGCCTTTTTTCTTTTCTGCAATTGTAGTTAGGTTAAATTAACTTTCCCTACTTGCATTGTCTTTCATTAATTAGAACTAGATTTCATACTTGAATTGCTATTTTATTCCGTAGTTTTAGCTTTCAAATCCAAACCCCAGTTGCATATCCAAAATCCAAAAGCAATAACTTGAAATCCTAGGATTATTAACCTACCATTACATTCCTTGAGAGAGACGACTCGAATTACTCTATACTGCATTAGTTTAGAGGAGTTCGATACTTTAATTGTATTTGAAACCGTAACACGACTAAAACGGTTATCAGCGACCACCATGAGAGTTTGGATATCGAGTATGTGAATTCCCTTTGGGAGCCATAAAAGCAGTCATTGGCGCCAAAGATGGAAATGATGTTGAAATTTTTAACTAGGCCTCATAACTGAGGAGTTGCTTGAAGAGTTCATCAAAGGTGACAGGAATATCATGAACTTGCAAGCATGTGAGATATTGCAATGGTCTTGTCTAAGACCATTCAGGACGTGAATAGAGAGCTCATTAAAATCAACTTTCACATTCATAAGCACAAGAGCATCAATATTTCTTTTGATGCCCTACATATAATCAGTGATAGATCTATTACCCTGGTGAGGGTTGGCAAGGTTTTGACGATGAGCTATAATCCTGCCACGTGTGGGAGCAGCGTAGGTTCTCTCCAGCATCTGCCATGCGTCTCTCAATGAAGTAGATGTAGCAATAAACTGCACAAGAGTAGGTGACATCGATCCAATAATAGCATTGAGGAGAAGTTCATCCTGACGGAGCCAAAGAATATGATCATGATTCGTCTAAGGGAGCGTGGTGTTTATAGGCGTTATCTGTGCAAGGAGGCAGGGACGCAAGCCATTAATACATCCTAATAAGTCATACCTAAATAGAAGAGACGTGAACTGCAAGCGCCAAGCAGAATAATTGGAGGTGGTGAGTTTCAATAGTGCCTGAGCATTAACGTTGAGAACCATAAGATAGGAAGACGAATTAGGAGCTCTCGTGGAAGGAGGTCTGCTGGTGACATCGTCAGCGGCGACTATTATGGGTTGCGGCTAAGGTTTGTGGAGAGAAGAAAGAAGAAAAGGAAAAAAAATGCTATTAAACTTATAACTCTGATACCATGTTGAGAATTGAATATAAATTTTTATTAATGAGGTGTGTGGTATATAAATACCAAAACACCTAAATATTAGGAAACAAATAAACAACGACAAAGCTAAGAAAATTAATATTCTCTAATAAAAAGAATATTGCAATACTAGGAAACAATTAAACGACAATGCTAAGAAAATTAAATATTCTCTAATAAAGAGAATATTACAATACTAGGAAACAATTAAACAATAAAGCTAAGGAAATAAATATTCTCTAATAAAGAGAATATTGCAATACTAGGAAACAAATAACGAGAAAACAAAAAAAAAGATTCTATAATAAAGAAAATAATATTCCTAATATAGTAAACCTAACAAAATTTTCTCTCCTTTTCTCAAACACAAGAGCTCTCTTTTCTTTTCCAGCTAGAAAAAAAATAAAGCATCAATTACTATCCTCTTTCAACAACAAGAGCGGTCTTCCTCACATCTTCTTCCCATTCTCATTTTTTAAAGGATTTTATTGGCACCGCAAGAATATCCCTATTTGACTCTGCCTTGCACTCTTTGTGTTGCTGTCAAGCTCACCGAAACTAATCGAGGTTGCTAACAAAGGAGGTAAAGCTCTCCTCTTTTATTTCTTCCTCCCTATCTTCTCTTCTCTATTTTTCTCAAAAGTAACGATCTTCCAAGAGGAGTAAATTATTTCTTTCTTCTTCACGCTCCATTAATTGAAGAAGAGTTATAAAGTATAAATTTTATTTTATTTGGTTGCTAGTTAGGATGGTTATTTCGACTCGAGATCACAAATTATGTAGGAATACATGTTTTATATGTAGGAATGTTAAATATTATCAGGAAACGAGATCACAAATTTTTCTTCAATTTTGAGTCATAGATAAGTTTTGAGAATCGATGGATTGTTGTTTCAACTAGAACCAAAAGCTAAGGTCAAAATTTTTTATTTAAATTCGTTTTCAATTTCTTAAACTCCAAATTTAGGTTTTTGGATAGTGAAAATTGATCTACACTAATATTAAGAATTTTCAAAAATCACCCCTCCTAGTCGAAAATCTTGGCTACACCATTGACATTTAGGGAGCCTGAAATAAGTAATAGAGAGCATTTTTGAATTTCTTACAATCTTAGATACCCACAAGATCTTAAATAGGCACAATTAGGCTCTCTAGGTGAATCAGCGAGTTTTGACCGAAATCTACTGATGAGCCTAGGCTATTTAGTTTTATATAAATTTTCACCTATTTGATATGGTCGAGTGAGAGGAAGGTAGATATAATGTCAAACATTGGTTTTGATCAAGGAAAACTGTGGGTCTAATGTAGGGAAGATAATGAATCAGGTTCGGGTCGGATTTCATATCATCTATACTCATATCCATCAGGTATCGGATATCCATCCTCATACTTATACCCATTAAGGGTCGGATATCTTCTATCGTAATAAATTTTCTTATTTCTCTTCAACTATTATCATTAAAAAATATATATTAGTATTAATATCATATTAATATATATATATATATATATATATATAATTAAAAAAATAGATTAAACATCTATATTACTTTTTACATCAACAAAAATAGTCAGTGGGTTTAGGAAAAAAATTCTTTAATATATATATATATATATATACACACATATTATTTAATCGGGTATTCAGGTTGAATATTAGATATTGGTAGTCCTTTCATACCCTCTTCCATTCGGGTCGGATATCAGATCCTCTATCGAATTCAGAAAAAATTATCATCCCTAGTCTAACATGGGGAAACCAAAACCACTTTGGGCTCGATTTGGGAGCAAATTAGGCCTAGCTGGTTATGGTCTCTAAGAGACCAGGCCTTGGGATTGGTCTAGACGCAAATTAGGCCCAAAGTGGGTCTGGTTTCCTAGAGGCTAGGACCAAGTTGTGCTTGATATGCTCTTAGATGAGGCCTAAAGTGGTTCTAGTTTCTCTATACTAGGCCTACCCTTTTTCTTAATCAAAATTCACGTTTGGTACTATATCTATCTTTCTCTCACTCAATTCTACTAGATGCAAGTTTGTAGAAATCCAAATAGTTTAAGTTCAACAGTGGGTTTATATCAAAACTTACGGATCGACCTAGAGAGTTTGGATTGCATTCATTTCAGGTCTTGTGATTTTCTAAGGTTGTAAGAAGTTCAAAGATGTTCTTCATTACTTATTTCAGGCTCCCCTAGAAGTGCTCCAGGATTATGTTCACATTTAATTAGAAAACTTGGATCTGATCTCCTAGAGATCATGATCATGTTGGGCTTGATTTGAGAGCCATCCTGGACCATGTTGATCTTGGTCTCTCCACTACTGTGGTGATAATGTAATTAAGTTATGTTAATTTTTAAAAACTAATATCACACTGAATTGTTGAATATATACATGCAAAAGTAGGGGCGGTCCTGAAAAAAATTAGGCCCTAGGCGAAACTATAGATTTGGTCATTTGGGTTCACCCTCTTGTATTAACTTTAAAAGTCAAATATATATTTAAAAAACTAATTTAATATTATAATCAAAGTAAATCAAAATATATAAGTGAAGAAACTACACGTTAGAGAATATTTTACATAATTTCTTAAAATAACTTATTAAATAATCAATATTATTTAAAATAAACTTTTTCTTACGTTTTGTAAGTAAAGTCATCAATTATGTCATCATATGATATATCTTTCAATATATCTTTTTCCATGCAGATGATTGTTAAGTCATTTAATTTTTCTTGACTTATTATAGTTCTCAATTAAGATTTCAATAATTTTAATTTTAAAAAGTTCCTTTCAACTGATGTTATAGTCATAAGAATAGTCGGTAAAATTTAATAGAGAGAAGGATCTGAGAGAAAAGGGAATTGCTTCGCAAACAAGGGTTTGAGAGAGAGGGATCAGAGAGGCAGGGCGTCACGGTGGTGAAGGGGCTTTTGCCCTAGATTCGTCGTTCATTCAGAGGTCGACGAGAGAGATGACGAAGAGAAAAAAATAGATTTAAAAAAATATTTTAAAAAATAAATTGATTTTGAAGAAATATTGAATAAATATTAATTTTTTAAAAAGAAAGGAAAAAACTTACATGTACATCCATGTGTGTGTATATATATATATAATAATAATATTTATAATTGACACCCATCCACAATGGATCCCTAAGGAGGTGGCCTACCCAGACCCGACCACGGTTCAGAACCGTCGGTTCGACGGTTCGGAACCGCCGGTTCGACGGTTCGGAACCGCCGGTTCGACGGTTCGTGGGAGGTCGACCCTTAACCTTAACCGCCCAAGACGGTTACGGTTCACGGTTCGGAACCGCCAGTTCACGGTTCGCCACGGTTCGTCACGGTTCAAGATTATTATATTAAAAAAATTAAAAATTAAAAATTAAATTAAAAAAAATAAATTTTATTAAAAAAGGGCTTGCACTTACATAAGTTGCCTACGTATCCCCTTAGGGTATAGGGGAATCAAAGCCCACGTAGTTCTTTTACATTTTTACCCTTTTACATTTTTATATTTTTACCCTTTCTCACTCACTTGCATTTCCTCCCGTTCCCGTTGTATTTGTTCCTTCGGTATCAAATTCTTCGACTTCGTCTTCTGAAAGTTGCATTCCTTGGATTCGCTTCTCGGCTTTGGTCCAATCATCAAGTAATGCTTGAGCTTCCAATGAGTCGGGAGACATAGTTGATCGTCGTTCATCTAATATGTTGCCGCCGGCACTGAACGTCTGCTCCACAGCAACAGTCGACGCTGGAGAAGCTAGAATTTCTTTTGCGATCACGGAGAGAACGGGAAAACTTTGAGCCTTCTGTGACCACCACTTCAAGATGTCGAAGTCTTCGCTATCTGCTTCATTAAAATCAAAAGAAGTCGTAAAATAATTCTCAAGTTCCTGTGTGGAACTTGAGGATCCTCGTGGACGTTTCGTCCGTTCTTTTAATAAAAGTTGGGCTTTTGTAAGTTTTATATTAGTAGTAGTAGGTTGTTGTGTTTCAGAAATATTAGTTTGTGTTCCATATTTAACATAATATTGATTGTAAAGATCATATAAATAATTTCTAATATTATATACAATATTAGCTGGATCCGGAGAGGAAGAATCCTTAATAGGAATTAATGCGTCATAATATAAAGTTAGCATTTCTTATAAAACTTCTAATTTAAATCTAGGATCTAAAGCAAATGCAATTAAATAAATTTCAGGAATTAAATAAAAATATTTTTCCCATTTAGTTTTCATAGCTATTATACATAAAGTTAAAGCTTCATCATTTACATGTTCATTTAATATTAATACTATACTACAAAAATTTACTAAAATTAAATGAGCAGTAGGATAATAAACACCTGAAAGTTGTTCAGTTGCATCGTTAAAAACTTTTAAAATTTCACAAATACTACTACAAATATTCCATTGTTGTGAAAATAAATATATATTAGTATTACTATTTTGTGCAAAAAATAAACATAATAAATCTTTATATTGAAAAGAATCTTGTAATAATTGATATGTTGAATTCCAACGTGTTGGAACATCACGTGGAAATTTTTTTGGTCGCATTCCATTAGCTTTACAAAATCTACCCCATTGTTTCATCATAGATGGATGGGACCATAAGTATGAAATTGCGGTTCTAATTGGTTGAATATAATTTTGTAAAAGTTTTAATCCATCTTGAACACATAAATTTAAAATATGACATACACAACGAATATGAAAAAATAAACCACCAATGACAGGTTGACAAATAAATTTTGATTCATCTATTGAAGCGGTATTAGAACTAGCATTGTCTAATGATATTGAAAAAATTTGATGAGTCAATCCATATTCTTCTAAAACTATGTGTAATAATTGTGCAATGTTATGAGCAGTGTGTGATTCATCAAAAACTCTATAAGCTAATAATCTTTTTTGAAGGATCCAAGAGTTATCAATCCAATGGCATGTTATACCCATATAAGAATGAGTTTGCCAATGATCACTCCAAATATCGGAACATAAAGAAACTTTATTATTTAATTTACTAAATTCTTCTATTAAATTCTTTTTTCCTTGTTTTACTAATCTTTTAATTGTACGTGTTAGTGTAGTCCTAGGTACACGTTTAGCAGCAGGATTAAGAGATTCTTTACAAAAATCTTCAAATGTGCATTTAGATCCAAAACTAAAAGAAAGATGTTCTACGGAAACAAATTTAGCTAATGATTCTCTTAATTTATTATCTGAATATAAAAATAAACCAGAATCAGTACTACTACCGCTAGAAAATCTAGATAATTGTGTTTGAGATCGGTCAAGCCCATATTCCGTCGGGTGCTTCGTTTCCACATGTCGTTTCAACGACCCATAGCCGCCGCCGGCTTGGAATTTGTAGGAAGCATTACAATGCTTGCATTTTGCACGCATTTCTCCCGACGGAAGTGTGACTTTCTCAAAATGTTTAGTAAAAATAGACGATTTTAAAGGAGCATTATCCTGAACCTTAGAAGTAATCGCATCGGTACTTCCTTGCGTTTCGGGGATCGGAGGGCATTGGGGCTGAGCCTCGGTCTCATCATCGGTGGATTGAATTTGAAGGTTGGGATCCTCGTATGCAATTTCTTTTCCCCTCCGAGATCGAGATGATGAAGCTCCGCGTCCGCCTCCGTGACCTCCTTCCATTATCGTCAACGTCGATGAAGAACGTGAAGAGAAGTTGAGAGTTAGAGAGTTGAGACTTGAGAATGAGAGATTGAGAGAAGAGAAGTTTTGTGAGTGAAAATGATGAAATGAGCTCCCTATTTATAGAGTTCGGATCATAACGGTCACTAAATCCTAGCCATTGATCAAAAAACGGTCAAATGATCTCATCCGTCCAAAAAAAAACAAAAAAAAACAAAAAAAAAACTCAAACGGCACTGAACCGGCGGTTAACCGCCGGTTCAGTGCCGTTGGAACCGACGGTTATTAACCGCCGGTTCACGGGTTCTGGCGCCCGGAACCGGAACCGGCCCGGCATCTTGCCGGGCCGGTTCCGGTTCGGCCCGGCGAACCGGGTCAACGGGCCAACCGGCCCGTTGACCCGGGCCGGGTCCGGGCTGGACCCGGCCCGTGGTCGGGTCTAGGCCTACCTACCCGCCCCTAGGGCCGCGCCTTGCAATAGATAAAAAAAAAAGAAAAAAAAAGAAAAAGAAGAGTAGAAAATTAAAAAGAAATAAGAGAAAAAAGGGACTAAAAATAATCTTTTATCGAAAGAATTAGTGTGATCTGATCATTCACAAAATATGATACGTGGTTTAGAATTTTCTAAATTTACATGCCCGTTAATTCCCGATTATATTTCACTCTGGACAAATAACTATTCCCTTTTATTAGCTACTAAATATATTTACCGAATATTCTAACAGTGGATTATATATCCACAAGGTTAATAAAAATTTAGATATTTTTATAATAAAAATATTCTAGAAAAATACTTAAAATAATTTTAATTAAAATTTATAATTTTTTGATTATATGATAAATATCTTTTTATTGGATTGTATATAATTTTAGTTCGAATAACTTGAATCAAATTCAATTTTGAATAATTTTAAATTATGATTTGAATTGGTTTAAATTAAGGGAAATTTATCCTAAACTCCTTGTATGTAAATTCAACTCCTTTTTCAGTCCCTGTGTCAGAAAAAATTTATTTATTTTCACTCTTTACATGTAAAGTTCCAAGTGCTTCAACTACAGATTTACCAAATTACCCTCAATTTTTTTAGGTACAAAAACTCTAAAATAAAATATAATTCTTTAGAAATTCAGCATCATTTAATTAAAATCTAGTATATTTTCTATCAAATTGAGTACTACTTAATTAATTGATCCTATACTAATCAATTGGTATGAAATTGATATTGTGCTTAATTTGATAGAAAATATACTAAATTCTAATTTAAATATACTGAATTTAGAAAGAATTATACTTATTTTTGAACTTTATGCATTCAAAAAAAGAATAATACTCAATTTGATATAAAATATACTAGATTCTAAGTATATGATGCTGGATTCAGGAGGAATTATACCTCATTTTAAACTTTTTGTACCTAAAAATAATGAGGATAATTAGGTAAATCAATATATATTAGGGAGTTATATGTAGGGAGTGAAAATAAATTTTTTCTGACATAGGGACTAAAGATAAAGTTTAAGTTGCAATTAGTAATTTAAAGGCAATTTACAGTTAAATTAAGGTGTGAACAATTCAAATTAAATTCAAATTTTATTTTAAACAAAGCTAAGTAAAAACTTATTAATATTTTTAAACTCCAAAATAAATTTCAATATCACACAATTTTTTAAACTTAAATTTAAATATTAATATTTTTTATATTATTCAATTTGATTTAGTTAGAGTACACCTTTAATTATCCTTCTCATACTTAATAAAGTTAAACCTTCTATTTTTTAAATTTATAAGTTAAAAATCAAAAGGTGCTTTTTTTATTAGTTATTTTTTTTTCTTTCTTCCCCCTAGATCTAAGCATTATAATAATTTTAATTAATATTATTTTAATATATAGTAATTAATTTTAAGTAAAACTATATATATTATAATAATTTTGACTAAGATTACTTTTTTTGTTTGTAAAATTTACATAAACAACAAATACTCATCAAAATGTTACATATTGCTCCTATGTTTCATTTTTAAATTTGGTCCCTTAAATTTGAAACTAACCTTGTATGTTCAAATTTGAACATTATAATGGCAATTTCAATTGCATCTTTCCAAAAAATTATACTTTTTTTTGGCACTTTCAATTAGTTTATAGAATTAATTGACATTTTCATGTTGAAATTATCGTAATTATAAGTTAATCAGATTACTAAAATGTAATATTTAGCATATGTATGATAATACATAATTAGTCTATATATATATATATAACCGTCGCCGGTCGTCGTCGCCGTCGCGCCGAGGAAGAAGAAGACGAGCGGTGGGAGGAGAAAAAATAAATAGAAATTAATAAAAAAATATTAACTGAGGAATTATTTCATTTAAAAAAAAGCAAAATCACGCGAGCGCGCAGGGGCACGCATAGCGGGGCACTCACTGTATCAGGATTATATATATATATATATATATATATATATATATATATATATATATATATATATATATATATATATATATATATATATATATATATACTTCTGCTATGATTCATGCGAGATCATGATCCAGACGTCTAGATTTATTAAGTAATTAAAAAAAATTAACACTGATGTTAAGCCAATTAGTGTGCCTGATTAAGGAGTTAGGTTAGTGTTTAAGTTAAAAAAATTAAAATAAAAAAAAATTAGGTGTCAACGGGATATATATTTAGGGTATCTAATAGTATTATTTATTTATTTTTTTAGGTCTGGGGTTAAGCTAATTAGATTTTACTTTTAGGGTTTAGAAGTTGAGTTACAACATTAAAGCTAAAAAATAAAATAAAAAAAATTTTAAGTGCTCACGGGATCTAATATATGTATTTAGGATTTAAGATTTATAAAAAAATTATTTTTTAAAAAAAAATTGAATCTAGACACCTTGCTACAATAGTTGGACAGAGAAGAAAGGTGTTGCATGCATATGAGAGGAAACAGCTCACTTGGTATCAGGATTCATAAACTCTAGTATTTATCCTGGAGGTCTAGAGTTCGAATCCTGAGGAAGGTAAAAATCCACTGGCCAGGGGTGGAAAGTCCTAATGAGTAACGACACGGTTGATGGTCGTCGACATCGGTTATTGGTCGACGACATAGTTGGGCCGCTAAATGTTGATTTGACCGCCAGGTGGTTGGGCCGAGGGGCCAAGTTGTTAGGCCGCCAAATGTTGATTTGGTCGTCAAAGGGATTGAGAGACCATGTCGTATTGATAAAAGGTATTGCATACAGATAAGAAGAATAATAGAAAAGTTAGTGCATATAGATAAGAGAGATTAAAAAATTGAATTTTGACAACCTTAAGTCACCACGATCGCTCGTGTAAGATGAGAGGAAAGAGATAAAAGGTGTTACATGCAGAAAAGATAAACAATAGAAAAGTTATTGCATATAAATGAGAAAGATTTAAAAAAATTGAATTTTGACAGCGTGAACTCCTTCATGTCAAATATCGTCCCCGATCGCTCGTATAAGATCAAACACGATATCATATTTCTATATATATATATATATATATATATATATATATATTTGAAATATAGTTATGATATAATTTTGTCACTTTGATGAGCTTATATAATTAATTAACATATAATACGTAGACATAAAAAAACATTTTTCCTTTAAATATCTGAAAATTTAAATTAATTATGATTTGCATTTTAACGAGCTATTTTAATTGGGGTAGCCGATCGTTAGTGAACCAGTTTAGTATTCCAGGGTTAATTTATATTCCTTCCATACGTATAAATTTAATTAAATTAAATAAATATATATATATATATATATATATATATATATATATATATATATATATATTTAATTCATTAATATTTTAAATAACATTCGTGAATAATATTAATATTTATGAACCGAATCATATTTATTACTAAAATTTTATCAATATATTAAATAAAAAATCTTTTAAAATTGATAAATAATTTTATATTATCAAACTCAATAATCAATCAAACAAACTAAAATTTTAAACAATCAATTAAGTTTGAATTGAAAGTTCGATAACATTTAAACGAATCAAATTCAAACCAAATTTAAATTAAAAATTCGATAACATTTAAATAAACGAAGCTTAAGCCAAAATTAAATTAAACTCAAACTCATAAAAAAAATTAAGCTAAGGTTAAATAATCATCTCAATTTAATTTGACTAGATTATCTTATTAAATAAATTTTAAAATCTTAAATTTTTGTTCGACTTAGGAAGTACTTTTTAGATTCTAGCTACACAGTGTTGGGGCAATCGGCCCTGAGATGATCTGGAGGATCATAATGTTTTGATGAGTGGGCAATATGGTTAAGTTAGGATGTGTGTTGTTCTCACATGTGTACATGAGTGTGCAGGTGTACAAGTACGCATGGACTTGGTTGACGTCTTCAGGTGAAGGATGACATAGAGGTAAGCTGGAGGCTTACGTGCGCATCCGAGGGACCATTGATAGCAGAGATGATGAGCCGAGGGACGCAGACTTCGAGGCGTACGTGAAGGGTGGCATGGAGGCAAGCTGGAGGCTTGCGTGCACATCCGAGGGACGAGGGCCAAAGATGGAGAGGGCGTGAAGGCAACAGTCAAGACTGCTGGTGAAGAGTCAACTAGGTTGAGTGTGGCTGAGTATGAGGGCATGTACTCAGGGGTTAAGCCGGGAGGGTTTGAGTGCGGAGAGATTTGTACTCGAAGAGAAACCCTAGGCTTAGGTCTCGGACCAGTCGACTGCCCTTGGGGCAGTCGACTAGTACCAACTGGAACAGCTGGCCAGAATTTGAACGTTATGCTGTAACGGTCGAATCTGAGTAGGACCAGTTGACTGCCATTTGGGCAGTCGATTGGTAGCGGTTGTTTCAGATTCGAGCCCTATTTAAAGGGGCTCGTTTCCTACCTTGTTCCTTGACGAAACTTGCTTGGATAGGGCAAGTCAGTAGTCTTGTATTCTCAGATTGTGTCCAAGGTGTTGTGGTGAGGTTTCTCCACCCACAAGGAGCAACACGAGATAGCCGGAGGTTATCCGGGGAGTGATCCACCGACGGATTATTGGATTAGTCACCCGGCCGGGGTAGATACCAACTAAATCTGGTATTGTTAGCATTGTTATTTTCTTTACATATTATTTCTGCTGCGCTAATAGTTTTGTAGAGATCAAAATGATCCGAGAAAGTGCATTCACCCCCCCTCTGCATGCCTACATCGATCTCTCACACAGAAGTATTTTTGAGTGTTTGTGAATGTCAGATTCTGTTTTAACTTCTGTAACTTTTACTCAAAAGTTGGAAGTAAGAATTTGATACATTTTTCCACTTATGTTTTTTTGCTTATGGTCTAGAATTAAAAGTTAATATTTATACTCTTAATAAATTTATCATTTTACATAATTGTCACCACACTTTTAAATAAAATTTTATATTTTTTATATAATTTATATTTTAAGATTTTTTAATATATATTTTTATAAATTTAAATAAATTTTGTCATATTTTTATATTTATATTTTTTTATTAATTTTATATCTTTTTAAAACATATATATTATTAAAAAAATTAATTTTGATGTAATATTCAAAATATAATAATAAATATATAAAATATTATTGATGAGGTATGAAAATTATATTTAGATAATTGAAAAAAAATAATTTATATAGTTTAAAAATATTATTATCATTTAACTAACACTTGAAAGTAATTATTCATCAAACACCAAATTTTACCTGTATCAATTTTTGACTTATATTTTCATACATTTCATATTTTAACTTCTCACTGACTTCAAGATAATCTCTATAAGAATTAATTTTCAATAAGCTAAAGTTCTCCCAAACACTCTCTTAGACTCATGTAACGCATTAATTTGAAGGGAGAAAATTTTGATTTGCACTCTAAAATTTTATAAACTAGTTTTCTGCCCTGCTCACAGGGATAAAATGTTTTCCTTTCAACCATGAAAGAAAAAATAAAATAGTTATAAATCCGCGGGGCAAAGTGAAATATATGAAAAATAAATAAAAAGCCGGTTTTGCTTTTGCCAACCACCGTCGCCGTCATCCGTCCGTTTGCAGATTCTTCGCTTCATTCCTCGATGGCCGCCTCCGCTGTCGTCCGCCGCCTCTCCAGCCCTCCGCTGCGTGATCACCGCCTCCTCCGGCCCTTCTCTTCTGCCGGAAGCGAGCCCACGATCACCGTCGAGACCAGCGTCCCCTTCACTGGCCACAAGATCGACCCACCATCGCGCTCTGTAGAGACCACCCCCTCCGAGCTCCTCTCCTTCTTCCGCGATATGTCCCTGATGCGCCGCATGGAGATTGCGGCCGATTCGCTCTACAAGTCCAAGCTCATCCGCGGGTTCTGCCACCTCTATGATGGGCAAGAGTCGATCGCCATCGGCCTCGAGGCAGCCATCACGAAGAAGGACGCAATCATCACCGCCTACCGTGATCACTGCATCTACCTCGGGCGCGGAGGAACCCTCGTTGAGTCCTTTGCGGAGCTCATGGGTCGCCGCGCCGGGTGCTCGAAGGGGAAAGGCGGGTCGATGCACTTTTACAAGAAGGAATCAGGCTTCTTTGGTGGCCATGGGATCGTGGGTGCGCAGGTGCCGCTCGGTTGCGGTCTCGCCTTTGCTCAGAAGTACTTGAAGGAAGGGACTGTGTCCTTCGCGTTGTATGGTGACGGTGCTGCTAACCAAGGGCAGCTTTTCGAGGCTCTTAACATATCGGCGCTTTGGGATCTTCCGGCCATCCTAGTCTGCGAGAACAATCATTGTGAGCACTAAGATGATTAGGATGTGAACATTAGAAGATTATCTATCTCTTGTCGAATTTGGTTGATGTGCTTCTTTTGTTTGTTAATTGTTTGCAGACGGTATGGGGACGGCTGAATGGCGTGCTTCAAAGAGTCCTGCTTACTATAAACGAGGGGATTATGTACCGGGTTTGAAGGTACACTGGAATAAATATTTATTTATTTCATGTTCATTCGTAAATTGGTGGCTATTTAACAAATTCATCAATTGGTGGCTCTTCTTCTTCTTCTTCTTCTTCTTTATATAAAAGTGTTATGGCTTGAAATATCATACATTTTTTTAGCATCAAGAAATTGTTTTCCTTGGCAAAAATCTGTATAAGAGCCAGGAAGCTGAAGGTCCGGAAACTTAGTCAAAGATAATAACGGTCAAGCCTGGATTGTCAAGTCACTAAAAAGGAACTTGATCAGAAGTAATAAGTAATTTTCTATGTGGGATCTATTATAATATTAAAATTGAAGTAATTTTTTTTTCATATAAATGCAATCCTGGTATGGTTATCTTTTTATTTTTTGTGAAAAGTTATGTTTTTTGCCGAACAGTTTGAAAACCTGCTCAATACATTGTTTTAGCTATCTTAGAATTTGTTGAATTGGATCAGAGATAATAATGTGATTGCTATGGGATCCATGCAAAATTAATATCAGTGTGCATATAAACGCACATTAGAGAGCCATTACATAGTTCACTAATTTTTGGTGAAAAGATGCTTGCCAACAGCTAGAGAGCTCAGTATTGGTTTTGCACTAGACCATAAATTATTTGTGCCTTTGTACTGAAATGTAGGAATCATGTATTTGATACTTTTATTAGCTGTACAAAGCGATTTATATTGCAAGAATGTATCCATTTGACTAGGTCTTACCTAAACTTTTTATGCTAGGAGCATAATCTCTTCCTTGTTCAATGATTGTAAAATTAATTTTGGTGTCAATCTCTAATCTACCTGGTTAGAGTTAGACAAATTCTAACTCCTTAAGGAATTTATTAGAGCTCCATGTTTTCTGTTAACAGTATGTGAAACACCAATGTGCTCAATTTTGTGTTTTTAATAATGAAAATGGATCGAGTAGGAGAGGTTTGGGGTAGGAAGAAATATAATTCCGATTAATTGGGACTATCTTTGTGAAAGGCATCCGTTGTCTAGACCTTACGGAGCCTTGAAAAATAAATAGTAAAGTGGTGCAAGTTAATCTAGATAGTCAAATACTCACTTACCTCATGTCCACCTAGGTGGCAAGGTGGACATGAGGTAAGTGATTACCTCATGTCCACCTAGCAAAGCCAGTTTGATGTGGACCATGGAAAAACTAAAACAAGAAAGAGATTATTTTTAGAAATTAATCATTGAGAAAATGAATTCTACACTAATTTTTTTTATCAAGCTTAGCAAATAATTACTGCATACAATGAGATTAATGTGAAACTTTGTACTCATCCCTTCCATGGTGCAGTTTTGAAAGAGACAATGGCATTCAATACTTGATTAGGCAAACCAAAAATTTTAACAGTTCCGTGCAATAATCCCTAACCATAATTTAAGATTATCTTACTTCTACCCTTTAGGCAACAAATCAGATTTTGACTTCTTCAAAAACATCATTTGCTATGAACACATCACTAAATCTATAACAACTGATTAGCGAAACGGTAAATATAGTGCTTATCATCATTTCTAGTTTGAAGTTAAGAAGATATTACATAGATTCAGTGGTTTGGAAGTAGATTCTCTTCCTTAATGAATTGCTTATCTGAACAGGTTGATGGAATGGATGTTCTTGCTGTGAAGCAAGCTTCAAAATTTGCGAAGGAGTATGCTCTGAAAAATGGACCAATGGTAAGTGCCATTTTGGAATCAAGCATTGGTTCAACATTTCTTTTAAGTGCTTTATGAAGTTGGCTCATTGCATTTAATTTCCTGTATTGTGTATGTCAACTTATTTTTAAAATGTCTTCATGTGTTTGCTACATATTTTGTTCTTGCTTAAAATTGACTCTTAAAACCAATGGAAAGAATATCTAGTTTTGAAGTTGAAATAGGAAAGATGAGACAAACTTTAAAACACATAATGGGGATTTCACTTCTTTTTTTTCGAACTAAGTAACATTATGGTTTTGGCTTGTATGTTCTTATTTATTTACTTGTTATGTTTATTAAACATCGTAATGCTTACTTAACAGTCAGTTTTATTGTTATTTTCGCTAGAAATCTTGCTTGGAAAACTAGTTTTTGGTTATCTTTAGTTTTCAATTTACAATTTCAAACCAAACCAAACTAAAAGTTTTGGTTCTAAATCCAAACTGAACCAAAACATTAAACAGTCAATTAGTAAATCTGTCGTGAAAATTTTGAGATTTTAACAAATCTATTGCGAACTTATATTTTTAACTTGTACATTTCATATTGTAAAATTTGTAACAACTCTAAAAAAAAATGAATAACTTGTCCTTCAAAGTGTTGTTTTTACATGACCTTGTGCCATTTTTGATGCTTCATTGTGTTCTCTAATGATGACACATATATAATATCTTTATTAGCGAAAACCTATTTTAATTATAATAAAATATGATTATCTAATTTTATTAAAAAAATTATGGTTAAAATTGTTGACTTAATATATGATACGATGTATGATTCATCAAAAAAGTGTTATGCAATGCATTAAGGGGAAAATGCTAGCTTTGTTACAAAATTAAAAAGAATATTATGTATTTATTAAAAATACAAGTTTGTGATAGATTTATTAAAATCTCAAAATGGTCACGATAAATTCAGTAATTAACTTTAAAAAAAGGGTCTCTGTAGAGTAGGTGACATCAAAAATTTTCCCTATTGGCCACAATAGCCATTTCCACGCAGAAAAATTACTTAGCTGCTAATTAGTTTTCATTATCATGCTTAGTTACTAAGGAAAAAAGCTGCTTGTGTGATGCAAACAATAGAACATTAGAAGCGTTTCCTAATTCTTCCTCTATCCATGTATATATTGTGTAACTTGTAAGTAGGCTCGTGGTTCCTTCTAATTGACAACTTAATTTCATATTTATTTTATCTGTTCAATCATTGGTCTAATCTTTTCTTATCCATCTGCATTCTTTCTTTAATGCAGATTCTTGAGATGGACACTTACAGATACCATGGACACTCCATGTCTGATCCCGGGAGCACTTATCGCACACGCGATGAGATTTCCGGTGTGAGACAGGTTAGCAGATCTGCACCATCCATCCGAACTGTTGATTCATAGTATTCTCTATACGTATCAAGTTTCATTGGTTAGGAGCGTGATCCCATCGAAAGAGTTAGGAAGCTGATACTGTCCCACGAGATTGCCACTGTCTCTGACCTCAAGGTATGCTAACTTCTCCCGGTTAGAATTGTGGTAGGGTTTTTTTTTTAATACAAAATCATAATATTTGTGCAGGACATTGAGAAAGAAGTCAGAAAAGAGGTAGAGGAGGCCATTACCCAAGCTAAGGTACCAACTTTGTTGAAAATTAATATATCATTCGTCGATAGATTCATGTAGTGGTCACCTTCTGATCATTCACATTCTCTTCCTTGAATTTTTAGGAGAATCTGATGCCTGACCCTTCTGAGTTATTTACCAATGTTTACGCCAAAGGTTTCGGTGTGGAGGTAAGTGGAAATGCTTCCGATGTGGTTAAAAATGAATTCTCTTGATGCAACTAGTTTTTCTTTGATGCTCTCAGTATGCTTCTTGGTCTCCCGATGCGACTTCGTAATTGTGCTTACTTCGATGCATTTTCTTCGCATGTTTTTGCCTACAGTCATTTGGCGCGGATAGGAAAGAGGTGAAAGCTATTCTTCCATGATGATAGCGAACAGCAAATCGTTCAATATCTTGTTGTTCATGTGTTGAAAATCTCTAATAAATAAGCTTGAAAATAAAAAAAAATTCTGGCTCTTTTAAGTCGATACAGGTTTGAATCAGCTCAACTAAGTCAGAATTATGCAATTTTGCACTTGTGCAGTTGAGCATTACTTTGATTTGTAACTTACAAGCTACAAATCTATGTTGGTCGTAAACTTAATCTGCACTGCTTGTGCAGAATTTTCTTCATGGTGGTGTTCTTTTGTTAGTGATTCAATCAGAAAATGATTCTTTCAGCAGAAATGTCAGCTTTCTATTGTTTCCTGAGACCTTGTGCAGAAAATGATTCATACGGTTCCATGGTAATATAGTCAGCTAATACAAGCAAAAAATCCCATCACTTCTCAACATTCAATAACATTTAAAACGAAACAAACATAACATTTGTAATAGCTATATATTATACTGTTCACAAACCTAAAGCTGTTTATATGAAACAGATAAACCTGAGCAACTTGAAAATACGCACCATTGGCGTATCAAAGTTCACCCTTAGGTGCTAAGCATTCTCTATGTACACTTTTCTATAGAGATTATAACCAAGC
Organism: Boesenbergia rotunda; assembly: GCA_024364735.1. Lineage (NCBI taxonomy): Eukaryota > Viridiplantae > Streptophyta > Magnoliopsida > Zingiberales > Zingiberaceae > Boesenbergia > Boesenbergia rotunda. Next base: position 61,111 of record JAGFNQ010005815.1, read on the forward strand.
AAAGGGGCCCAAACTTCTATTTTTCCTCCAGCAATTTACAATGAACAAGTACAAAGCAAGGCAAACATCCCCCAACATTTCAATTTAGGATATAGAAACCTAATGCTTTCGTGATGCACCTCCGCAATCTAAGTTTTGTGCACCTTTGTCTTCATTGTTATAACAATCCTCCTTATGAACATAAACACAACTGATAAGGTCTTCCAAATTTTGCGAGGTTTGTGCGTGACCTTGAGTGGTAGATCTGCTGGTGAGCCAGAAATGAGGTGAGTAGTTAAGTAATGGAAGTTTTCATCACTGTGGAAAGCTTGACTGCTGCACTCGTCGAAGAGCGAAGTGCTTTGACTATCAAGGGAATAAGCGTCAAAGTCTCTGATACCCATAGGGAACACATCGGGTGACAGAATGCCAGAGTGAGCAAAACCAAAGGCATCGTTCTTGATGGGACTGGGGAAGCTACTAAACAAGTTTTCTGTTCCATAGAAAGAAATTGAAGGCTCAGGCAAAGAGGACCCGAGAATATCATCTTTCTCGTAGGTTACAACATCATTCCAATGCTCAAATGCTTGTTTCACAAGAGCAAGTGCTTCTATCTAATATAGACATCAAAAAGTTAGGGATATGTTAAGAGTGCGTGAATAAGGGAAATACACACCTTTGCATTATTTTGGAGGTCAGTAAGCGGAATAAATTGCTGCTCTGAGTAGGTACCGAGCACTTCTCCAACAACATTGAAGACGAACCCAGTTTTCATCTGGCCATTTGGGTAGTATACATGCACCTCATCACCAAGAAAACATGTTCGGGCGTGATCGACAGTGACTTCCCACATCCGAGCAGACATTCCACTGCCTAAAATCTGCATTAACAATATAATATGCAAAGGAAGAGTGTTACCATGAAAAATTATTGTAGAAATTCTAGTGCTGCAGAAATTACTAAAAAAGGTTCCAATATCTAGTAAACTACAAGGCAACAAGAAACCTCCTCACCAGGAAAAACAATGTAGTACCATAATTTAAGGTAGATCGTATATTATAATAATAAACAGCATCATTCTTAAGTTCTGGTTTGTTTGAAAAAGAAACATGGACAAGGAAAAAAAATGGATAAACAACCAACATTTCTCTTGGATAATTGTAACTTTCATGCTTGGAAGTCATATTTGCTGAAGGTGTAAAATGATGAAACTGATTGGATACTAAAGATGCATGTTAATACATTTCGGAGCCTTGTAGAATCCCTCCAAAATAACATCAGGAATTCCTTGACAGTATTAATATTTGAAATGCTTAGACGCTTGTGAAAGGCACCATCTTTGCCAATCTTCTCCAGGCGCCAGACTTCATCATCGAGTGATGGAGGATAATGTTTCTTGTATACTGTAAAGAAAAATCAAATTTTGTGTATATTCAATTATAAAATATGTATTATCAATCTACATATAAGAAGAAGAACCTAAAAAATCAATATCATATAAACTCACATTCACCACGGTGGTCTTTAACCATGAAAGGTTCAGTCTTGGCTTCTCTTATTCTGATTCCATTACAATGACCATCAGCAATTCTTGCTCCAAGCCTGAATTTTCGACTTCTAGTCCAGCTAGAGTTATCTGTAAATACCAGTTCTCCTACCACACCAATCCCTCCTTTAAGATCCACAAAAGCATCACCAGTTAGCAATGAGCGCTTGCCTTCTCTTTCTTTCACAATATAGTTCTTAAATTCATCAGCAGTCCAATTGCCATCGTCGCTAACTTCAAAATCTCCGTGCAGAACAACTATTTCCACCTTCAATGATGATACATGACCTATTGTAATGACTTCCCCAGTGAAGGCATCGACTAAAGTAATAGAGATGGCTGATGAATTCTCCCCTTCTATTCGACTACCAGTGAATATAGGAAGAGAAAGCTTGTTCTTGAACTCAAGTCGTAGACTTCGAATGGCGGAACCAACCTGCTTTTCACATTGCCTGCTTGATGAAACATATTATTTATCAAACATAAATCCAACAAATATGGTAAATTTTTAAGGAAAATGGTTCCTCATGAAAAGATCTGAGTCTTACCTTGTAAAACTGGACAAATGCTTCGAAAAAGCCATTTCAACTTCTTCCCTTATCTGTAAGAAGTATTGTAGCATTAACTGATGATAAAATTTAAAAATTCTACCTAAAGATTGGTTGCTGATATAAAATTATCTCAATTTTAACAGATTGGAAATCTCTGTGAGAAAAATCAAATCTCCTATGATACACCGGATCCGGCTAAGTTATTGATAGAGTGAATAGATCTCACATTTCTTGAAATCTCTCTTCTGATTCAAAATCATGGTGTAACGCATATCCCCTTTTGTTCCGGTCATGGAATAGATGAAGTAAATCAAAAAAAAAAAAAGATTTTTGTTCAAGAATGAAATAGGATGAATTGACATAGTATTTTGTAAATACGTAATTATCTTGAATATATCAACCATTTCCTAATTTTCCGCTCGCCCGGAAGGGACAAAGAATCATCTTGTTTTTTCTTCAAAAATTCTGATCTCCAGTGGACCTCTCAATAGGATTCAAACCCAGATGAAGTTCTGACCATCTGTAAGAGAAAAAAGCATAATATCACTATATTACATAACTATATAATATTTATTTATTTTTAGTATTGTTTATTTTTTTATTTATTATAGTATTGTAACGCTAGAATTTCTATTTTTCCTAATTACAACCAATCCTATAATCGTGATTGAGAAATAAAATTTATACTTCTTTCCTTTACTTCTAGGAAAAAGTTGAATGAATTGAATGGATATTTTTTTTAATTCTTGATTCAGGTCAATGAGTTAAACCAAATAGTTATATGAGTCAAAACAAAACAACTTAGAAATTCACATAAGAAGATAAAATCTCACTTCGTATGTACAAGAATAAAATTGAAGTAAACATAAGCCATGTAAAATGGTTATCCCAAGATTGAGATTCGTCATCATATCTAGAAGCGGGTATAAAAGATCGACTATATGGAGTTTTAATTATGTCTTGTATTTATGAACATGTCGTAGATCAATCAAAAATAAGTGGACAATTAGGAACACAAAAGTACACAAAAGATTAGTAATGAACTGAAACCATTAACAAGTAAGCAAGCAATAAAGTATCACAAATTATCTCAAAATTCATGGATTGGAGTCACTATGAGCGAACCAAAACCAATAGGTGACAGGCAAGCAAATAAAATCATACAAAATTAACTCAATTTTAACTGATTGGAAGCCTCTACAAGAGCACCAAAACCAATAGCCAATAGGCAAGAAGTAAAATTATATATCTCAATTTCATGGATTTGAAATCTCTATGAAGAAACCAAAACTGTTAGGCAATAGGCAAGCAACAAAGTTAGTCAAATAATACTCTCTACGGAAAGAATAAATCAGCTTCCATGGTGATTATTGTGGTAGATTTGGTTCATAAAATTCTCCCTTTTAACACTCAACCGTCAAATTCCTTTCCTTTACCACCAAAATTGAAAAAACAGATCCTGTGAGATAGCACATAAGAATTTGCTCAAAATTTCTAGGCTAATACTGGGATAATAGACACTTGCCTTCCTCTCATACAAAACCAATACTCAGATAAAGCCAAACAACCCGAACTGATTGCAGATGCAAGGTCAAACAACAAGGAAAGAAAGGGTACGCATGAAATTCATATTGACTCACAATTTTTCGCATCAACGGCTCCATCACCTCAAACCACTTATTAACTCTTTGAATCATCAACACGTCCTTGACGACCCTAGTTTCAACGATCCGTGTCCAAAAATCATCATTTCGGAATCAGAAAGACGCAATCCCTTCATCCAAATCACAATATGTTGCTTTGCTTACCTCTGGAAGGTCCTGGGGCGCTTCTCGTCTGGCGATGCACTTCCGGTGGACGACGGACCTGCCTCCCTCTCCTCTTCGGGCTGCCTCTTCTGCGACATGACCTCCTCCAGCTCCAGCAGGCGTCGATGCAAGCGATGAGATTCGAATCTCTAGCGGAGATCTTTTCAAAGAGAGGGAGGGGGATCGAACCGCCGGGGGAGATCTCGTCGGAGGGCGGAGCTCGAGGAAGATCGAGAGCCTTGGATCAGGTTCGGTCGCTTCGGTCGTCGCTTTCGCCTACTCGTTTCGAACCGGTGGTTCTTGTCTTGTGGTCGATCACTGCGTTTCTCTTTTTTTCACTCTTTTATTATTTTTCCTATTTATTTATGTAGTAGAATATAAAAATAATTAAAAAAAATGGAGAATTCCACGCGAGGAAGGGAACCGCGATGTGGGCCCATGGACAGATCGGTTTCGTCCAACGGTCTTCGCGAGCTTGATGACCCCCAGATCGGGTGTTTGCTGTAGAATAGTGTTCGCTGTGCCGAACAAATAGCATCTCGCCGCGCGTCCCGATTACTCTGATTCAGTCTTTTTATGTGGAATAAATTCAATTGGCAATGTTCGGAATCCTACGTAGCATTTTGGAGCTCTTGCAGTCTTATGTTTATCACTTTGGTATATATATATATATATATATATCTATATTAAAATTATTACAATAGTTTGTTATTAATAGTAATCAAATTTCATAAATATTTTTTTATTATGAAACCAAATAATAGTTTTAATAAAATTATTATAGATCTAAATTGTCAAATTTTATAAAATAAAAATAGGTTTTTTAATAATTAGAAGGTAATATAATAAGTAAATATGAGATTTTTTAGGATTTAAATTTTTTTAATAAGTGGTTGAATTCTTAAATGCAAAATGATTTTTCTCATTAATTAATTATTTTTTGACAAAAATAAAAAGAGTGTCCTAAATTTAATAAATCATAAAAGGAGGTCCTTAAACAAAAATCTAAAAGACACTCATTAATAAGTTATTATGAAAATATCTCTTATATTAGTGATGTCGTGACGTTTTCAAGCTCTTAATCACTTTGGATTTATGTTTTATTAGTTTTTTTAATTATTGCAATAAATAATTTTATCAAAATTATTAGAGATCTAAATTGTTTTAATTTTATAAAATAGAAATAGTATTTTTTTAATATAATTAGATGGAATATAATAAGTAAATATGAGATTTTTTTTGATAATTTAAAGTTTTTAAATAAGTGGTTAAATTCTTAAATGAAAAATGTTTTTTTATCATTAATTTGTTTTTTTTTCAGATCACTATCCTACGAATAATTGTGCCCTAGTCTTCCGAGTGATATAATTTGAAATAGCAAGTCATATGATGTGAGGAGATTTGTCATCAAGTTATTGCATTTTGACAAACAAAATCTATAAATAGATAACAATATATAGTATATATGGGGCAAAGATAAAAATGATGCCCTAAATTAAGAGAAGAATCGTATGGGTATTCCTCTTCCTCTAATTAATGATTCTATTCCGAGAATATCTCTAAATTTAATGTTATTGTAAAAGTTATCAAATAATTTTTACATATGCTAGAAGCTATCCTACCAATGATGGAGCCAGCTCGGAGTAGATCACTAGGGCTAATCTCAGGACGTGGTCTACTAGCGACACCGATGTCATCACTCCGGTCTCAGGTCACATAGATGTAATGTGATGATAGCTGGATTGGTGATAGGAGGTGACATATGTCATTGCATTATGTGTATATAATACATCGTTGCATTTGCTTATGCTTGCTATATTTAATTGAACTATGATTTAATGCATATGGTTGACATGCTCATACAGGCTTGTGTATCAAACCTGGTATGTCTTTTCTTGTATTGCTCATGTTATATGAGCATGTTTGTAATTGGTTCCAATAGCTACTGATCCTATTACCACCCTTGATAGATCGGTTTTGGAATGTGCATTTATTATGTCAATTATGGTTGTATACATATTCTGTCATTAACTGCGAGACTATATATGTTTGATTTCCTTACATATGTATATGACTATGCAGTCTATTTTTTATTACCCGCGAACTGCCCTCCATTTTATTTATTTCTATTTTCTCAAGGTAACATATAGATGTCATGGAGTCGCTTGGAATATCCTGGTTGTCAATCCCACTTCACATCGAGGATATTTCGGTTTGATTTAGTCTTGTATTATTATGTCTGGACTTGTAATATGGCCTTGTGGCTACTGCTGTTTTGCTTTGTAGTTGTTATGCCAAGCTGAGCCGACTCGCATGTAGTTTTGATTTGGTTTACCTTGTGGTGATTTCATTTCCGCTGTCATTATATTAATTCCAGCCGTGTAGGTTATATAAATTATGTGGCTGTTAATTTCAACGGTGTATGCTATTGTATTAAATTGCGTGGTTGTTGTTTTGTTTTATTTTCAGTCGTGTGGGCTATTGACATGTATCCTGTAGCAATGTGACTATTATATCCATGATCTATATGTTGTCAATATAGGAGAGATGATACCTTAATTTTAAAAACCTTTTAAAAATATATATATATATATTTCTATGGCCACCCAATAGAGATTTGACTGCTACCTCTCCTTAGGCATGGTCGCCTCCTCGTCACCCCATCCCGTCTCCGACTATTTTCACCCCACTCCGCATTGCACCTCGCCCCGACCATGATTTCACCTATCGCCGCTCTTTCTCCCTCAACTATCGAGCACTCAGTGATACATTTGAGGGTGTAGCTCATATTGCAGAGTGCTTGATTTGCAAGTGACAGGCAGGGGTTCAATTCTCCACACATCCATATTTTTTATGTTTTATATTTACCTTAATTTTAAAAACCTCCACCAAATAGAGATTTGGTTGAGACCTGTCCTCAGGCATGGTCACCTCCTCCGCCTCCCCTTCCCGTCTTTGACCATTCTCACCTTACTCTACGTTGCCCCAACCATGATATGTCCTATAGCCGCTCTTCCACCCCCCCCCCCCCCCCCCCCCCCGCGCGAATCACTCGCTGACCCATTTGCGGGTGTAGCTTATATGATAGAGTGCTTATTTCGCATGTTAGAGGCATGGGGTTTGAACCCCCCATCACGACCTCTCCTATTAGCTCTCTTTTTCCTCCTAACTATTGAACACTCGCCGACCCATTTGGGGGCATAGCTCATATGGTAGAGCATTTGCTTGCCGACCCATTTGGGGGTATAGCTCATATGGTAGAGCGTTTTCTTCATGGGGTTCGATTTTCCACACCTCCATATTTTATATTTTTTCTTTTTACTTTAATTTTAAAAAACTTTAAAAAAACATATATATTTATTTCTACAACCATTCAGTAGAGATTTGACTATGACTTCTCCTTAGGCATGGTCGTCTCCTCCACACCCCCTTCTCGTCTCCAACCATTCTCACCCTATTCGCGTCGCACCTCGCCTCGACCATGACCTTTTCTATCACATTTTTTCTCCCCCAACAACGGAGCACTCACCAACACAGTTCGTGCTCTCCCCACCCCACCCCTGCCTTGCCCCCTTCCCATTCAGCAGCGGCAAGGCACCCTCTCCCTCTCTTTCCTCCTTGTCCTCCTCGACCACTGCCCCCCCCCCCCCCCGGGCGCACTACCCCTCCCATACGTCGATAGGAGACCTCCGTCTCTCTCCTCCTCGTCCTCCTCAACTGCCCCATTAGCGCCTCCTCTAACCAAACCAATTACACCCTCGCCGTCACCTCCTTCGGCCTCATGTTTTGCGATACTGTCATTGGCATCGTGGTTATCTATATCAGTGTTGACGTGGCTACTGTTGGTGTCTAAGCATGAGATCTACTTGAATGAGATCTACTTGAAAAAAATTTTAGACTTACAGCGATTTGATCTTCTTCTGCTCGCTGTCGTGAGAACGTCACCGGACCGATCCCAAATAGCCACAAACCAAATCCCTCAGATTCGAAGCTCCGATTCCTTCTTCGTGTACCACTCCTTGGATTGCAATTTGGACGCCAATTTATAGGACGAATCAGGCGTTTCTTCTACCTCCATCAATAGAGGTATTCAATGCTATTGATTGTCAACGTTTCAACGTTTCAAAATCAAGGCTTGTAACGCCTGTAACGCCAATATCTCCCACTCGTCCAATTCTATCATATAGGTCATCTAGTCACTAAGACTATGTAAGGAAGTCACAAAGATCATATGGGAGCATTCAATTCATACTTCAGGGAAAATGGTTCGTGCGACAGCAAGCACACTGAGCAATTAATGCTAAGAAAGTTATTACACTTAACTTAGCTGCTCAGAGACATCAATAACTTGCCATTACCCCAGATTAAATATTTACATCAATAGGGTCTCACATAGTATAGAAGCAGGGATCCATTCTCCTACTACCCTTATTGTCGCTATAGCACATGTGGTATGAATCACATGCTACGATGTTTTTCTCTTTACCAAAAAGAGTGCATGTTTTTCTCAAATATTTAACATCGTACAGATTTTGATCTAGACATACCTAACGTCTAATCCGAATTCAACTTATGAATTCTAATCTGACTTTAAACAGGTTTAGTAAATGGTGGGTGCATTTACTATGATCATTACATAAATGATCTCATCTTGATACAAAATCAAGGCGACCTCAACTTATGAGTATGTCTCTCTTCACAACTACATAAGTTGTCTCATAAGTAATGGTCTTACCTCTATTTATACTCAACAAATAGAGACGATTGTCCATGTGAGAGGACCAATCTTAGCCTGCCAACATGCTTATCGAGACTTTTACCAAATGTAACAAATACATTTACACCGAATAGATCATGACATTTCATTTAAATAATAGTCTTTACAATTTGTTACAACTTGCGTAGTCCCAAAGACTTCACATGTTCATAAAACGACTCTTTAGTCAACGGCTTAGTAAAAGGATCTGTAAGCATTGCTCGGGTAGGGATGTACTCAAGAATTATCTTTTTCTTGTCAACAATATCCCTTACAAAATTGTATTTAATTTCTATATGCTTGTCTTTGCTGTGATATTTAGGATCCTTGGAAAAAGCTATAGCAGCTTGATTGTCACAACACACTGTAACAGGGCTCCCACTGTCCTCAACAATCTTCAAATGCTTCAGGAACCTTCTCAACCAGACAGCTTCTTGTACAGCCGCTGCACAAGCCACATACTCAGCCTCCATTGTCGACAGTGCTACACAAGCCTGTTTCTTGCTGTTCCATGAAATGACTCCTCCATTCAGCAAAAAAATATAGCCAGATGTGGATTTTCTGTCATCAAGGTCCCCTGCCCAATCTGCATCTGCGTAGCCCTTCAAGCTCAGCTTTGATCCTTGGAAGCAGAGACAATAATCTGTCGTTCCTTTGAGATATCTGAATATCCTTTTTACCGCTTTCCAGTGTCTCGATCCTGGGTTTGACTGGAAACGACTAACTAATCCAACAGCATAGCTTATATCAGGGCGAGTACACAACATAGTATACATCAAACTACCAATGGCACTAGCGTATGGTCTTTTCTTCATCTCGGCTATCTCTTCAGGAGTCTTGGGAGACATACTTTTGCTCAAAATAACACCTTTCACTGTAGGTGTTTGTTCAACATTGCAATCAAACATATTGAAGTGTTGTAGTATCTTACTAATATAAGCTTCTTGGGACAAACCCAAAAGTCTTTTTGATCGATCACGAATGATCCGTACTCCTAAGATATACTCAGCTTCTCCCATGTCAATTATGTCAAATTTTGATGAAAGCCAAGACTTGACCTCAATCACAACTTTTAAGTCATTTCCAGCTATCAGCATATCATCAACATATAATGATAAAATGACCAACTTTCCTTTATCCTTTCTTAGGTAAACACAATGATCCTCATTGATCACTTCGAAACCATAAGATAAAATGACTTCATTGAATCTTATGTTCCATTGTCTCGACGCTTGTTTTAGCCCATATATAGATTTTTTAAGTCTACATACTTTTTCCTCTTGGCCATCAGCAATATAACCTTCTGGTTGTGCCATATAGATTTCCTCGTCAAGATTACCATTAAGGAAAGCCGTTTTTACATCCATCTGATGTAATTCCAAGTCATAATGTGCTACTATAGCTAAAATGACACGTATTGACACAAACTTCACAACAGGGGAAAATGTCTCTTCAAAATCAATACCCTCCATTGGAGTATATCCTTTTGCAACCAAACGATCTTTGTATTTATTAATCGATCCATCTGCCTTCCTCTTGATTTTGAGAATCCATTTATTCCCAATAGCCCTTCGGCCTGGAGGAAGATCGACTAAATCCCAAACCTGATTCTTTCTCATAGACTCCATTTCTTCATCCATTGCAATTCTCCATTTTTCTCTAACTGAGCATCTCAATACTTCCTCAACCGTTCGAGGTTCTTCATCGTCAACTGGGAGAATCATTAATGCCTCATTTTCAATGTCAAACCTTCTCCGAAGAATAATCTTACGATTACTTCTTCGCAGGTTTGACTGTTGAGAAACTAATTCACTTATAGGCAATTCACTCCCACTATGTTGACTAGATTCAGGCATTCTCTGAGATTCCTGATTTGTTAATGGAGGAACAGTATCCTCCTCCTCTATTGCGAATAGAGGAGTTGATTTATCAACTTCACCTCTTGTTGGGAACTCAGTTTCGAGAAAAGTAGCATCTCTTGACTCAATTTCAGAGATGGTTCCATCTTGTTGCTCACCAATAAAGACATAACCCTTAGAGGTATCAGAATATCTTACAAAAATACACTTCTTACCTCTGGGTCCTAATTTTCCATATTTGTGAGTCTTGTCATGAATATAAGCAGCTGACCCCCATGGTCTCAGATTACTCAAATCTGGTTTTCTGCCTGTCCAAAGTTCATATAGAGTAGATGGAACGGATTTAGAAGGCACCCGGTTAAGTATGTAGGTTGCAACCAATAATGCATCTCCCCAATAGGAAATAGGCAAATTAGCTTGTGCCATCATCGACCTAACCATTTCAAGAAGAGTTCGATTTCTTCTTTCAGCAACTCCATTTTGCTGTGGAGTTCCAGAAATAGTTAACTGTCTAATAATCCCTTTCTCATTACATATTGTCTTGAACTGATCAGACAAGTATTCACCTCCACGGTCAGTGCGTAAGGTTTTAACCTTATGTTCCAATTGATTCTCAACTTCGTTCAAATAACGATTAAAGCAATCTAATGCTTCAGATTTATGAGAAATCAAATACACATGACCAAAACGCGTAAAATCATCAATAAATGTAATGAAATATGAACTACCATTTCTAGCCTTCATGTTCATCGGACCATAAATATCCGAATGAATCAATTGCAATGGTGAATCATCCCTAATAGCCTTACCAAACGGTTTCCTAGTTGCTTTTCCAGCAAGACAATGCTCACATATAGACAAGTCAACTTTAGCACGAGTGCCGAGCAGACCCTCTCTTACTAATCTATTCATTCTTTCTTGTCCTATATATCCCAATCTAGCATGCCAAACTTTATCATTAACATCAGCATCACTAGTAAGAGCAATGTTTGAAAAACAACCATCATTTCCACAATTAACATCTGGTTCTACATCAAGAACCATGAAACCGTTTGATATAAAACCATATCCAATTAACACAGAGTCAATTTTAAGTTCTACACGACGACTGTAAAAATTCATACAATAACCCAATTCAAGAAGACAATTCACAGAAATCAGATTCCGTCGAATCTCAGGAGCATACAGGACATCATGCAGAAACAATGTACGCCCACCACGAAGGTTGAGTTTGCAAGTGCCAATTCCTTTGACTTCAATTCTTGCATTGTTTCCCACATATATCCACTTATTGTCTGCTGGTACGCGACGGTACTCCATGTACGTAGCTCGATCACGAGCTACATGGTTCGTTGCTCCTGAATTTATAATCCACAAAGGATAAGAATCTGCTAACAACACCGAACTAGCAACATAAAGCTCATGAAAAGAAGACAAACATGGATTTACCTTTTCCGGCTCAGTACATTCCCGAGCAAAATGACCCTTCTTGCCACAGTTGTAGCAAGTTAGCTTGCCTTTAGGTTTCTTTCCATTCTTCTTTCCTTTCTTCTTGATTGGGTCTTGCACAATAGTAGCACCAGCTTCTTTTCCCTTACCCTTCCCTTTCTTAAACCATTTTTTCTTATTCTTGGATCCAGAACCTTCAGCTACAAAAGCTTGCTCAGAAATCCTTGCGAATTCTATTCTCTCCGCCTCCAGTTCAATATGGCGTGAGACATCAATGAAAGTCTTGATACTCTCACTGTGAGTAAGGTTCTGCTTCATTGTTTCCCAAGAATCAGGAAGGGAACGAATAACTGCTTGAACCTGTTGTTCGTCGGTCAACTCATGACCGGCAGTCTTAAGCTCCCGAATCATATTACCCATTTCTCTCAGATGTTGGGTCATCGTCACATTCGGGCGCTTTTTACAACTGTCAAACTTGATTGTCAGTTGACGAAGCTTGCTAATACTAACTCCGCTGTATTTCTCTTTCAGGGCAACCCAGACAGCATGAGCTGATGGTAGTGGCTCATACTCAAATACCAATTCATCTACCATTGAACTAATCAATATCCCCTTTGCAGTGGAGTCCTTTTTCTTCCATGCCCTATAGGCATCAAGATCCAATCTGTACTGTGCAGTTGAACCAACAGCAGGTTCAACCATGAAATGATTTACAGCCTCAAGAACTTCTTGTTCCTCAAGAACATATTGTATCTTGAGATGCTATATTTTATAGTTGTCTTCATACAATTTCTCTCCCTTGTTCAATTCAGCTATGATGTTCTTAGTTGCCATGATCTATCATAAATAAATATATTATTAATTAATTCAGTGTATAACATCTGTACATAATTTTTTTTAATTGACTCAATGTAAACTTGACTTGGTTTACGAAAACAAGTGATAACTACGTTTCCACTCATCATTCGTATAATCCAATCTAATTATCATTGATCAATTATATTACATACATCCCATTAAACGAACTAATCATTTGTCTTGAATATGAACTAATCATATAATGAACTAATCATTGGCAAGTCAGTTAACACATAACATAACTTTATTTAATAGGCTTAATAAGTAGGTACAACAAACAAAATTCAATGAACTAGATAAGTTGACATCATTCCCATAATAAAAAATATTATGGCAGCGGCTATCACTCTCTCGTTCATCTCTAATCGGCCAGTCTGATCAGGCTCGGGATCTTCCACAGATTCTATCGGATCTTCCTCAAATATTTCAGGATCTTCCTCGATCATTTCAATATCAGGATCTTCCTCAAATATTTCAGAGTTTTCCCCAGGCATTTCGGGATCGTCCTCGAACATTTCAAGATCATCCTCGAACATTTCGGGATCTTCCTCTGGGTCCTCCTCAGAATCTTCAATTGGATCCCACTCGATTTCCTCAGGATCCCCCTCGAATTCTACAATCAGATCCATCTCTGGATCCTCTTCAAATTCTTCAGGATCCTCTTCCAGATCGTCGTCAGAATCTTCCAGATCCTCTTCCATATCGTCCTCAGAATCTTCCAGATCCTCTTCCAGATCGTCCTCAGAATCTTCCAGATCCTCTTCTGAAAAATTCTGGCGAAGTAATTCTCTACACAACTCGGTATATGAGATACGTCCTTCGTAGCATCCCCAAATACATCTTGCAGCTACTTCAGCACGCCTCGGCAATGAACTAATCAATGCCCCGATCCGGTAGTTATCTAGGACTGGGAACTCTTCCTGTTCGAGTATCCAAAATAGACGATCAAGCCTTCCCATATGCCCTAGGATGCCTAGATGTGGGACGTAGTCAATCTCTTCTATCTGTTCCCTCAAATGATTCCGTCGCACATCTCGACGAGTCATTGTGATAATAAATCTCGGCATCTGGAATTGAAATACACAATGTCAGTACAAAACCGACAAATCAGTAACAAAACTGGTTCAATTCAATTCACAACACAAATAGATAAAGGCATATAAGTTTCCTCTTTGTTTGTAGCTACAATTAAGCCTATTTAAATTTGAGGTTCAACATAATAATCAAATCATTCTATTTAGTTCAGATTATTTGATCAAAATGGTTTGGTTAAACCAACTAATGGTTTGAACCAAAAATAATTTGACTAACTTAATCTTTTTCAACCAAACTAGAATCTAATTTAAATAAATTGAACCAAATCTAAACAAGTTACCGAATAGCTCTTCTGGTTGGGCCTGTTTGCCTTCAGCGGGAGGTCATTAGTTCGATCATTCCTTCTTCGTGTACCACTCCTTGGATTGCAATTTGGACGCCAATTTATAGGACGAATCAGGCGTTTCTTCTACCTCCATCAATGGAGGTATTCAATGCTATTGATTGTCAACGTTTCAACGTTTCAAAATCAAGGCTTGTAACACCTGTAACGCCAACAGCTACAACTTTTATGTGTGAGATAATGTCGACGAAGATCTCCAATTGCCCATAATCCTTCACGTCACCTATAGAGGGGTCAAATTTGATATTGGCCTGATTCAATCAGATTATTGATAACGTCATCTCCCGATTGCCAGGAATAATTTCCCTAGAAGAAGAAGGCCCATGCAAGTGAGACACGTGAGTGCCATGGGTTATGCCATGACCCAGGAGTACGAATCCTCTATCCCAAAACTCCCCCTATCCGCGTGTCCCAACTCGCCGGCGATGACCAACAAATCGTCTGATCGCCGATCGAACACCACTAGCGGCATCCGGTTGCCACCCCGAAACAAACTATACCCTGAGGGGTATGGTGAACCCACCAGGGATCGCCGCAATCGCGATCTTGCTGGATTAACCGTCGAATTCGGCGAGATCGCGATTGCGACGATCCTGACCCATTTACTGTTCCCCCAGGATATCATTTGATTCGGGGCGGCGATCAGAGACATCGGTGGTGTTCAATCAACGATCAGACGATTCGCCCGCCATCGCCGGCGAGTTGGGTCATGGGGACAGAGAGAGTTTCGGGACAGAGGATCCCATTGTTAGACCCAAGGCATGCATCTTAAACTTTGCTTGCCCATGTGAGAGAGACACTTGAGCGTCGTGGATCGTCGCTATAGACATCGTGTATAAGAAAAAAAAATTAAAAAGACAATTATGCGGGGACAGAGAGAGTTTCAGGACAAAGGATCCCGTTGTTAGGCCCAAGGCATGCATCTTAAACTTTGCTTGCCCATGTGAGCGAGACACTTGAGCGTCGTGGATCGTTGCTATAGACTTCGTGTATAAGGGAAAAAAATTAAAAAGACAATTATGCGGTGAGCGTGGATCGAACACGCGACCTTCAGATCTTCAGTCTGACGCTCTCCCAACTGAGCTATCCCCGCTGACTTTTTGGGAGAATTTTTCTTAAAAAAGAAGGATTATGTGTAGGTTATATAAATTATGTGGTTGTTGATTTCAGCGGTGTAGGCTATTGTATTAAATTGCGTGGTTGTTGTTTTGATTTATTTTCAGTCGTTTGGGCTATTGACATGTATCATGTAGCAATGTGACTATTATATCCATGATCTATATGTTGACAATATAGGAGAGATATTACCTTAATTTTAAAAATATATATAATTTCTATGACCACCCAATAGAGATTTGACTGCTACCTCTCCTCAGGCATGGTCGCCTCCTCGTCTCCCCATCCCGTCTCCGACTATTTTCACCCTACTCCGCATTGCACCTCGCCCCGACCATGATTTCTCCTATCACCGCTCTTTCTCCCCCAACTATTGAGCACCCATTAATCCATTTGATTGTGTAGCTCATATTGTAGTGTGCTTGATTTGCAAGTGAGAGGCACGGGGTTCAATTCCCCGCACATCTATATTTTCTATGTTTTATTTTTACCTTAATTTTAAAAAACCTCCACCAAATAGAGATTTGGTTGCGACCACTCCTCAGGCATGGTCGCCTCCTCTGCCTCCCCTTCCCGTCTCTGACCATTCTCACCTTACTCTACGCAGCACTTCGCCCCAACCACGATCTGTCCTATAGCCGCTCTTTCTCCCCCCGGCAAGCACTCGCTGAACCATTTGGGGGTGTAGCTTATATGATAGAGCGCTTATTTCACATGTTAGAGGCACGGGGTTTGAACCCCGCACCTCTATATATTTATTTCTTTTTTACCTTAATTTTAAAATCCTTTAAAATATACATATTTCTACAGTCAGCCAATAGAGATTTGGTTGCGACCTCTGCTCAGGCATGGTCGTCTCCTCTGTCTCCCCTTCCTGTCTCCGATCATTCTTACCCTTCTCCGCTTCACACCTCCCCCCATCATGACCTCTCCTATTGCCTCTCTTTTTCCTCCTAACTATTCAACACTCGTCGACCCATTTGGGGACATAGCTCATATGGTAGAGCATTTGCTTGCCGACCCATTTGGGGGTGTAGCACATATGGTAGAGTGTTTGCTTCACACTGGAGAGGCATGGAGTTCGATTTTCCACATCTCCATATTTTATATTTTTTCTTTTTAACTTAATTTTAAAAACCATTAAAAACATATATATTTATTTCTACAACCATTCAATAGAGATTTGACTATGACTTCTCCGTAGGTATGGTCGCCTTCTCCACATCCCCTTCTCGTCTCCAACCATTCTCACCCTATTCGCGTCGCACCTCGCCTCAACCATAACCACTCCTATCACATTTTTTCTCCCCCAACAATAGAGCACTCACCAACCCAGTTCGTGCTCTCCCCTCCCCACCCCACCCCCGCCTTGCCCCCTTCCCATTCAGCAGCAGCAAGGCACGCTCTCCCTCTCTTTCCTCCTTGTCCTCCTCGACCCCCCCCCCCCCCCCCACCCCCCGAGGCACTACCCCCTCCCATACGTCGATTGGAGACCTCCCTCTCTCTCCTCCTCGTCCTTTTCGACTGCCCCATTGGCGCCTCCTCTAACCAAATGAATTACACCCATGCCGTCACCTCCTTCGGCCTCATGTTTTGCGATACCGTCGTTGGCATCGTGGTTACTATATCAGTGTTGACGTGGCTACAACTTTTATGTGTGAGATAATGTCGACGAAGATCTCCGATCGCCCATAATCCTTCTCATCACCTATAGAGGGGTCAAATTTGATATTGGCCTGATTCACTCAGATTAATGATAACGTCATCTCCCGATTGCCAGCAATAATTTCCCTAGAAGAAGAAGGCCCATGCAACTGAGACACTCCAGTGCCATGCGTCATGCTATGACCCAGGAGTACGAATCTTCTGTCCCTAAACTCCCCCTGTCCCCGTGTCCCAACTCGCCGGCGATGGCCGACGAGTCATCCAATCGCCGATCGAACACCACTAGTGGCCTCTGGTTGCTGCCCCGAAACAAACTATACTCTGAGGGGTACAGTGAACCCGTCAGGGATCGCCACAATCGCGATCTTGCCGGATTCACCGTCGAATTTGTCGAGATCGCGATTGCGACGATCCTGACCCATTCACCGTTCCCCCAGGATATCGTTTGATTCGGGGCGACGATCAGAGACATCGGTGGTGTTCGATCGATGATCAGACGACTCGCCAGCCATCGCCGGCGAGTTGGGTTATGGGGACAGAGAGAGTTTCGGGACAGAAGGATCCTGTTGTTAGGCCCAGGGCATGCATCTTAAACTTTGCTTGCCCATGTGAGTGAGACACTTGAGCGTCGTGGATCGTTGCTATATACTTCGTGTATAAGAAAAAAAATTGAAAAGACAATTATGCGGGGACAGAGAGAGTTTCGGGACAGAGGATCCCGTTGTTAGGCCCAGGGCATGCATCTTAAACTTTGCTTGCCCATGTGAGCGAGACACTTGAGCATCGTGGATCGTTGCTATAGACTTCGTGTATAAGGGGAAAAAAAAATTAAAAAGTCAATTATGCGGTGAGCGTGGATCGAACACGCGACCTTCAGATCTTCAGTCTGACGCTCTCCCAACTGAGCTATCCCCGCTGACTTTTTTTAAGAATTTTTTTTAAAGATGAAGGACTATGTGTAGGTTGTATAAATTATGTGGTTGTTGATTTCAGTGGTGTAGGCTATTGTATTATATTGCGTGGTTGTTGTTTTATTTTATTTTCAGTCGTGTGAGCTGTTGACATGTATCATGTAGCAATGTGACTATTATATCCATGATCTATAAGTTGTCAATATAGGAGAAATGTTACCTTAATTTATATATATATATATATATATATATATATATATATATATATATATATATATATATATATATATATATATATATATATATATATATATATATATTTCTATGGCCACCCAATAGAGATTTGACTGCTACCTCTCCTCAGGCATGGTCGCCTCCTTGTCTCCCCATCCCGTCTCCGACTATTTTCACCCTACTCCGCATTGCACCTCGCCCCGACCATGATTTCTCCTATCGCCGCTCTTTCTCCCCCAACTATTGAGCACTCATTGATCCATTTGAGGGTAGGGGTGAGTATTCGGTTAAAATCGAATCGAACCGAACCGAATAGACCGAAAATCGAATAAACTGATATTTTCCAAAATAATCGAACCGACCGAATTTCTTGATAAAAATCGAGAAAACTAAACCGATAAAATATCGATTAATTCGATTTTAACCGATTTAACCAAAATTTTAAAATTTTATTCGATTTTAATAAAAAAACAAGATTTTATTTAATTTAATTATATTTTTAAATAAAAAATAATTAAATTAATATTTTTATTCGGTTTATTCGGTTTAACCGAATTACAAAATTCAAAACCGAAAACCAAACCGAAATAACCAAAAACCGTACCGAATTTTGAGAAAAAATCGAAAACCAAATTAACCGAACCGAATTTCAAAATTCTTTTTGGTTCGGTTTGGTTAATTCGATTTTTCTGATTTTTTGCTCATCCTTATTTGAGGGTGTAGCTCATATTGTAGAGTGCTTGATTTGCAAGGGGCAGGCATGGGGTTCAATTCCCCGCACATCCATATTTTTTATGTTTTATTTTTACGTTAATTTTTAAAAACCTCCACCAAATAGAGATTTGGTTGCGACCTCTCCTCAGGCACGGTCACCTCCTCCACCACCCCTTCCCATCTCCGACCATTCTCACCTTACTCTACGCTGCACTTCGCCCCAACCACGATCTGTCCTATAGCCGCTCTGTCTCCCCCCGCCAAGCACTCACTGACCATTTGGGGGTGGAGCTCATATGATAGAGCGCTTATTTCGCATGTTAGAGGCACGGGGTTTGAACCCCACACCTCTATATATATATTTTTCTTTTTTACCTTAATTTTAAAATCTTTTAAAATATACATATTTCTACAATCACCCAATAGAGATTTGGTAGCGACCTCTGTTCTGGCATGGTCATCTCCTCTATCTCCCCTTCCCGTCTCCGATCATTCATGCCCTTCTCCGCATCACACCTCCCCCCATCATGACCTCTCCTATTGCCTCTCTTTTTCCTCCTAACTATTGAACACTCGCCGACCCATTTGGGGGCATAGCTCATATGGTAGAGCATTTGCTTGCCGACCCATTTGGAGGTATAGCTCATATGGTAGAGCGTTTTCTTCACAGTTGAGAGGCATGGAGTTCGATTTTCCACACCTCCATATTTTATATTTTTTTCTTTTTACCTTAATTTTAAAAATCTTTAAAAAACATATATATTTATTTATACAACCATTCAATAGAGATTTGACTATGACTTCTCCTTAGGCATGGTCGCCTCCTCCACATCCCTTCTCGTCTCCAACCATTCTCACCCTATTCGCGTCGCACCTCGCCTCGACCATGACCTTTCCTATCACATTTTTTCTCCCCCAACAACGGAGCACTCACCAACCCAGTTCGTGCTCTCCCCTCCCCACCCCACCCCTGCCTTGCCCCCTTCCCATTCAGCAGCGGCATGGCACCCTCTCCCTCTCTTTCCTCCTTGTCCTCCTCGACCACCCCCCCCCCCCCCCCCCCCCCCCCCCCGGGCACACTACCCCCTCCCATACGTCGATAGGAGACCTCCTCTCTCTCCTCCTCGACTACCCCATTGGCGCCTCCTCTAACCAAACGAATTACACCCTCGCCGTCACCTCCTTCGGCCTCATGTTTTGCGATACTGTCATTGGCATCGTGGTTATCTATATCAGTGTTGACGTGGCTACAACTTTTATGTGTGAGATAATGTCGACGAAGATCTCTGATCGCCCATAATCCTTCTGGTCACCTATAGAGGGGACAAATTTGATATTGGCCTGATTCTCTCAGATTATTGATAACGTCATCTCCCGATTGCCAGGAATAATTTCCCTAGAAGAAGAAGGCCCATGCAAGTGAGACACGTGAGTGCCATGACCCAGGAGTACGAATCCTCTGTCCCTAAACTCCCCCTATCCCCGTGTCCCAACTCGTCGGCGATGGCCGACGAGTCATCCGATCGCCGATCGAACACCACTAGCGGCCTCCGGTTGCTGCCCCGAAACAAACTATACCCTGAGAGGTACGGTGAACCCGTCGGGGATTGCCGCAATCGCGATCTTGCCGGATTCACCGTCGAATTTGGCGAGATCGCGATTGCGACGATCCTAACCCATTCACTGTTCCCCCAGGATATCGTTTGATTTGGGGCAGCAATCAGAGACATCAGTGGTGTTTGATCGACGATCAAACGACTCGCCAGCCATCGCCGGCGAGTTGGGTCATGGGGACAGAGAGAGTTTCAGGACAGATGATCCAGTTGTTAGGCCCAGGGCATGCATCTTAAACTTTGCTTGCCCATGTGAGCGAGACACTTGTGCGTCGTGGATCGTTGCTATAGACTTCGTGTATAAGAAAAAAATTAAAAAGACAATTATGTGGGGACAGAGAGAGTTTTGGGACAGAGGATCCCGTTATTAGGCCCAATGCATGCATCTTAAACTTAGCTTGCCCATGTGAGCGAGACACTTGAGCATTGTGGATCGTTGCTATAGACTTAAGGAAAAAAAATAAAAAGACAATTATGGGGCGGTGATCAGTGACATCGGTAGTGTTCGATCGACGATCAAACGACTCGCCAGCCATCGCCGGCGAGTTGGGTCATGGGGACAGAGAGAGTTTCGGGACAGAGGATCCAGTTGTTAGGCCCAGGGCATGCATCTTAAACTTTGCTTGCCTATATGAGCGAGACACTTGAGCGTCGTGGATTGTTGCTATAGACTTCGTGTATAAGAAAAAAAAAATTAAAAATACAATTATGCGGGGACAGAGAGAGTTTCGGGACGGAGGATCCCGTTATTAGGCCCAATGCATGCATCTTAAACTTTGCTTGCCCATGTGAGCGAGACACTTGAGCATCGTGGATCGTTGCTATAGACTTAAGGAAAAAAATTTAAAAAGACAATTATGCGGTGAGCGTGGATCGAACACGCGACCTTCAGATCTTCAGTCTGACGCTCTCCCAACTGAGCTATCCCCGCTGACTTTTTGTGAGAAATTTTCTTATAAAAGAAGACTATGTGAGCAAGCTGCGCAAGCACCATGGGTCCATGGCGTGCGTCATAGACTTGGCTGGCCCTGTGAACGAGATGCTTGAGCACCATGGATTGTTGCCATAGACTTTGTGTATAAGAAGAAAAAAAATTAAAAACACAAATATGCTAGAAGTGTGGATCAAATACATAACCTTCAAACCTTCAATCTACCGTTCTTCCCCTAACAATTTACTTGGAAGAATTTTCCTGGAAGAAGAAGGCCTACATGAGCGAGGCGCTTGAGCGCCATGGCTCCACGACGTGCATGATTGACTTGGCTTGTCCATGTGAGCGAGACAGCGCCTTGGATGGTTGCCTTGTATAAGGGGAAAAAAATTAAAAGCATAAATATGAATTGGACACGTGACCTTCAGATCCATTCTTTTTATTGGGCTATCCAACAAATTTTTAGTAGAAATTAATATTTTCAAGTAAATAACTTTTCTTTTGGTTAATTTTGTGACTCATCAGCACAGCTAAAGATTGGATTATAATTCGTTGTGCTTAATTACCAGCATACTCTGCTGAAACATGTTAATTAATTTATAAGCTAGAAAATAATAAATGAATTAAAAGAAAACCATCTAACTTTGGGATTAATCAGACGAAACGTGGACACCTAAATTAATCGGACGTAATTTAGGCACCTAAATTAATCGGGGCATCATCGACTTTGTCCCTAGGGAATAACCAATTACAATTGGATTGATTATTCAAATAAAAGATTTGATTATATAAATAAATTTACTTATAATATGTCATCGGGGATAGCTCACTTGAGAGAAAGTTAAGCTGAAAATATGAAGGCCATCTGTTTGATTCATGCTCATCACAATCTTTTATTATTATTATTTTTTAGCTCCTTTGTTATTGAAATTAAATTTATGTTCTATATATTAATAAATTTAAGATCTATTTTTAAATGGACATAAAAAATTAATCGACGTAGACCCCGGATGTACAGAAGTAGAATGTTTATGAGGACAGATTCAGAATTTAGAGGTTGACTGGGCTTTAAACATGGAAGAGATGTATTGTTCCATAAGGGAATCGACACGGACGACGAATCACTGAGGTGTAGCTCACGAGGATGGTGACGAAGAGAAGACGATCACGTCCTGTGATATCAACACGTGTGTTAATGGAAATACACCGGAAGATTTTCCGGCGGAGCCCACTCCGACGCTCAAGTCAGGAATCACAGTTATCTCAGGAGGACAACGAGGAAGTAGATTTGTCTTAAGTTCGGAAAGCTTACCCTTATTTACTTGGATGTCGAAGCACTTTATATACCTGAGGGTTTGGTCACACGTATCTCCACGTTCCTTAATTGTCAGTTACATGATAACTGTTAGGTAACGGCAGCTGCGATCAATAAGGCCTTAATTGTCGCGTGTAGCAGACAATAATTATCCGATGACTTTCCTGATTTGGAAAGAGTAACGGCTACTTGAAGTTGGGCTATCGTATGTATTGATCTTCGAGCTCTGCTCTCCCGAGTTGGTCTCGGGGTGCCCTTTCCCGGGATGACCTAGGGCGTCTACCCTCCCGAGTGGTCTCGGGAGCCTAAGGTGGTCTCGGGAGTCTAACGCCCGGCATCTGTCCTCCCGAGGTGGTCTCGGGAGTCTAACGCCCGGCATGACCTCGGGCGTCCAGAGTCCGACCTCGACGGTCGGGTTTGGTGAACCCTGACACGTAGTTTCCCCGTGCCACGTGTCAACCTTGGA
Organism: Boesenbergia rotunda; assembly: GCA_024364735.1. Taxonomy (NCBI): domain Eukaryota; kingdom Viridiplantae; phylum Streptophyta; class Magnoliopsida; order Zingiberales; family Zingiberaceae; genus Boesenbergia; species Boesenbergia rotunda. Next base: position 84,320 of record JAGFNQ010005815.1, read on the forward strand.
ATGCTCAACTCCATCACAAGTCTCTCCCTTCAAGTCTAATCGAATAAAGTATGGTTGACTGATTAGACTAGTGGTGCAACAAAGGGAAGCTACGCATCTATGGGTCCACATATCCATTACTTCTCCGTTGGTGGCTTGTCGGGCCCGAGGAATCGAAACATTCATCCCTTGCCCCGATGCAGTCTTTTGAATTAGTCCAAAAGGGTTCTGTGAGTTCCAAGGCGTCGCTAGCCATACCAAACGACGTCACCAAAAAAGGGGCGATGCTTCGGGATGGGCAGTCATCATTGTCCACATGTCGTGCCTCTATTGTGTGCATGAGGGCGACTTTTTCTCTATAAAGAGAGAAGGGACAACGCTCCTCCGCTTCCATCCTCTTCTACTCCCTTGTTAGAACTCATGGGCACGGAAGGGAAAAGAGGTCAAAGTAAGAAGGAGAAACTGGAGAGGAGGTGGTTTACTGCCCAGAGTGGTACGAAGCCACTTCTTCGGAGGATAAGTCAGGTGCTTTTAGAGTCGCCTACAAAGCGTACAACATTCCGGCACACTCTGACCTCAACAATTCTCCCTTCTGAAACGGTATCATCTGTTTCACCGGAGAGCATAGCAAACTCCTCCTCCTCATCGGGTTCTCTAAAAAGTGTCCGGCAGTCCTAAAACCACCTCCAAAAGCTCCATCTTTATATCAGAAAGTGTCTCCTGTTCGGTGCTCCCATATCTATTAAGAATGCTCTTTGCATACTCATCGATCAATCCGACGAGTTTAAGGACCTCCTAGTCAGCTAGGCGCTGAAGTGGCTGAAACAGGACTTCAACGGAGCAGCCTAGCAAATCCAGCTAGTGGGAATGCTGAAGTCGGGCGCCACCCTCATCTTCCTCAATGCCTGCCAGACCTGGGATGAGCTGCCACCTGAGGAGGAGGAGTTGTAGCTACCTCCATTTCTTTTATTCTTTTGTATTTTTATCTTTGTTTCCAAATGTACATCAAGTGTAATCACCCCCTTTGAATGAAATACACTTTGCACTCGAAGCGTGACTTTGGCCAAGAAACGGAATGTGTTTATCTTCTTTGTCTCGTGGTCCGTCCACTACTTAATTTTCTTCAATCCCCCCCCCCAATTAGGCCTCTTTGTATCCGCGAGACCCTATATCGGGGGAGAGACGTGTACATAATGTTTGATTTAATCGTCTACACAGGCAAGGACAGGGCTCGGCCTGTTCAATTCTTAACCAGGGTCGGCATATTTCTAGTGTCGCCCGCAACTTTAGATGAAGTAAGTCCAAAGTTATTCCCGGCAGCATTTCCTTATTATCGTGCTTTAGTTTACTCGTCGCTTGTCGAGCATCTAGCAATTCGGAGCCGTTGGAACCGGCGGTTCCACCGCCATTGGAACCGGAACCGGCCCGGTAGGATGCCGAGCTAGTTCGGTTCAACCCGACGAACTGGGTCAACGGGCCACCCGACCCATTGACCCAGGCCGGGTCCGAGCTGGACCCGGCCCTTGGTCGGGTCTAAAAGAAAAATGATAAACCTGGTCAATTTACCAGAGTATAAAGACAGCTCCAGAATATATATAGTTGCAACGATCTCGTTCCAAAATTGGCCTTGAAAAAGTTAGTCAGGCACCAAATCGCTATGCTATTTGACACCTTCAGAACCTCAACCAACCTGGGCTATGTGCAACGCAATATCCTAAGTATCCACAGTTCGATCCCTAACTACGACGTATTTTATAAATAAATTTTTCTAAATGGGACACAAATCCTGGAACACTGAGCTACTAAATCGTCCGCAACGAGTGCTTTCCAATTTATCCTGATGGCTGGTAAAATTTTTTTGTAAGGTCGGATTGATCGTCACAGGTTCACTTATTATCTGATTAATAGGAAAAGAAATATACAAATAATATATGCGTCGTGAATTCCATATGGGTGCAAGCCAAACAACTATAGTTTGTTTGATGAATTCTGTTTGAAGATCTCTGTTGGCTTCTGTTACCGAGTCAAGAAATCAGGCTGTCAAATGATGCAGCTTCAATTCCGGTTGGAGTTCAATATGGCTATTCAAATTTTTTTAAAATTTTTTAACAGGACATCATTTTTATTCGAGAATCGAAATCAAATTTTATCGACGGTCATACGTCCAAAATTCAAAAACCTACATTAGTTAATAGCGTAATTGTCAATTTTCGAATCCTAATCTCACTGTTTTAATTCTTATCGAAACACTTTTATTTTTAATAATTTTTATTTTTTTTATATATTTAAGGTAATCTCGGTATTCTTGAAATTTATAGAAGAGGACATATCTTGTTTTGAGTTGAGGGTCCTAGACTATGGTATAAATAAGAGTACTATTTAGGTGTTAAGAATTATCTTATATTCATAATAATTTTTTTTTTATGATAGAATTCAGAGAACAATATGTTTTGTTTCATTTTAAGAGGATACTTACTTATTCTCTCCTTTATTTTTCTTTCTCGATTGTTCGTATGATAATCACTATCTTATTTTATCACAATAAGATTGTGAATAGCAATAATTGTCATAATTATTGTGACAATAATATCATATTGTGAATGGCATTGGGTTGAGCAAGAACAAGAACAATTCCAAATGCATTGGTCCATATACTACTGTGAAAATTATAAAATATTATGAGTGAACACATGCATTAATTGTCATATGTAAAATCTATTTGATAGCAAAATCTTCCGAAAGTTATAAGTGTTGACTCGAGATTCGAAATCAGACTCTATCGATGATCACACATACGTATTTTAAAATTTTATATTTATTACGAAAAACTCATAATGGTCAACTTTCATACTCAAATTCTATCATTTAGACCCTCAATCGAGCTTTCAAATATATTTTTACTATTTTTGATAATATCCGTTGTTATGACATTTTCGATATTTTTAATATTTTTGGTATATACAAATTAGTATTTATCTTTATTAACATTCTCTTTAATTAATTAAGATTTTATCAAGAATTTTTTTTAGATAAGATTTTTTTTAAAATAAAAAATAAAAATCAAAGTTCATATAAGAAGGTTTTTTTTTTCTTTTTTCGAATCTTAGATTACGAGTCTTATCACATCTCATGATTTGTAGATAGATTTCTTGTTAATGTTATTTTCAACTGAACCGTTATTTTTCTGATATTCTTCTTCAAATCAACATATTAAAAAATCACTTTTTATATTCGTGCATGAATCAACAAATTCGATATTCATTCACGAGTTAATGAAATTGCTAATTATCTTCTGTATCAGAGGAACCATCGCAAAACAACGGCCTGCTGCTGGTAATTGCAGAATGATTGTTCACATTCTGCACAAAATCATTAAAAAAAAAATGAGTCCCCACTAAGGCGTAATAGATGCAGATGGAATTAGCAAAATGAAAGAATATTACTCATTGCAAATTGCTGAGCACTGAAGGGAGAACATTCATCAACTGCGGGCCGGCTACAGAAGGTGCTGAAGCCATAAGCATATGAAGTGTCTCTCTGGCATTCTTCTCCATCAAAGATTCTATTTTTGGAAGTAATCGCAGGAGTAACAAGACTTGGAAGCAGGATGACAGAAGATATAGCCGGTCGGGTCCAGCACTCACAAGATAGGCTTGGCTAGAGGAACAAAAATCGATCACCGGGATGTGGACAATTGGATCAGACATGAAACGTTTAAAGATGGGAAGTTGTGAGCATGACAAACTCAATGGCACATAAATTGATGAAGGAATTAATGGACCAGTAACAAGATTAGGGAGAGACAGAGCTCGAAGCTCGGCAACATCAATAGGCAGCTTAGCTGGAACAGATGCCACTGTGGACGAAGCAACAGGCAACAAAGAAGACAGGTGGAAGGGGTATCAACTCAGGAGAAGGCAATGATGGGATGTCAGGAAGGCAACTGGATACCATTTAACTTCCATCAGTGTCACTTTGATTGTCATTCTCCCATTTGCTCAATACACAACATTTGTACTTGAAGTAGAAATTTAAGCAATAAGTTCAGAGCTTCTCTTTGATGTGCTCAGATGGGCATCCCCATGGAGCTTCGCTTTCTCCCTAGTTCGGATAGTTCGGATGGAGGAAGATATTCTAGGCATTTCATCTTTGAAGCAGTTTAGCCTTGGGCTAAGACTGCCTTGGCATAAAGAATGAACCTTTCCAGCATGTGCTGACAGATAATTAATTTGGGTACGAGTATATAATATTGATATGTATCTAGGTGTTTGACACTGCATTTTTCAAAATGTTTACATAATCAATGAGGATGTTTCATATCCCGTAATCCCGATGATATAAAGATCGCTTGTTGAACTAACAGAGTCTAGCGATGAGGATTTAGTTCATCGCTAAATAGTGATGAACAAAAGAGACCCACCAAGTCTTATGGTCAAAGAAGAGGGAATTTCCTAAATCAGAAAGATATTTTCCTGCTAAAGGGGTCGGTCGGGTGTCAAACTAGAGCTTTGTATCCCTAGAAGGAAAAAACATGAGAGAAAGAAGCATCAGAAAGAAAGTGTCAAATGTCACTTAAATTGCAAAACCATTTTCTCAAAAAGATCTTTCTCCAATACAAAAGAACAGAATGAAACATTATGGATCTTTCACTAAAACTCAGCTAAAAACTAAGCATGCAAACATCCTAATAAATATCTACTGGTAGAAATGGATCCTATTGCTCGAAACAATTATGTAAATAAATGTATCATAAGTCCATGTAAGAATCTACCTTCTTTTGCTCATAAATCACATATCTTAATAGAACATCACAAACGGCCAATTTACCTACAAATCAAAGGACATTTTTACTTGAAATGATGAACCAGATCATCACTAGTAAGCTCAGATAGAACCCTGCAATCATTGATGAAACCACAATGGTAATTGAAGTGAAAAATAATATAACAAGGCTAGAGTAAGACAATTGGAAGTTTATTAATCAGACTTGATAGAATAGATCAAAAGTGGAGTGCCACAAAGTTGAAAGATATCCACCATATACCACCAGGTTGGAAAAACAAGAAGATCATATACTTCACACGTCTCATACTGATTGTCCAACCTATAACAGTTTCAACTCATGAAGACAACTTCTTGTCTATATGGGAGACACATGTTTAGCCACACTAGCAGTGATGTTCATGAATAATTCAGAATATTCTAATGATTTGTATTTTTGTACCATCAAATAAATAAATATTATTATGAGAGGTTTTAAAAGAGATTATTGTAAGAATATCTCACGAGCGTATAATTAACCTAAGATCAGTTGAATCAGTGCTTAATTATGAGAATTTCCATCAAATATAATTATAATATCCTTAACGATTTAAGAAATGCAACCACTAAAAGATGGCCTCACTACAGGAATATAGCTTTCATGCTGTCAGCCTCAAGTATACTCTAGGTTATGGATTCTGATCTAGATTATGTTAAATCAGGAGAAAACTAATATTTTCCTAACCTCTCTTAATACTACTTTATGCACTTGCATAGAAATAAATCTAGTAATCAATAAGTAATCATTTCAACTAAAGGAAGTCTATTAAAATTTAATCATTTAGGTAAGAAGAAAGGCAGCGTTTCAACAAAGAAAAAAAATTCTTGAATCATTAGTTTTTAGAGTTCAAGTGATTTCATTAGTGGGTTATATTTCCTGCTTTCTAAATTTCAATCATGATCCAAACCCATCAGAAATTATGTTGTTGCAAAGTTAAATGCTACTAGACAAACTAAAAATTTATGAAACCATTTTTGTTTTCATTAGAATGCATATTTGACATCATATCTAGCAATCTAATGCTTGAATATATTACTAATATTTGTGGGAAATCAAGGAAGATCTTGCAATAGGCACTCTCCCCATACAATCTACATTAAAAAAAAGCACTGGAAACAGGAACTGACCTGCATTTTCATGCAGAATCACTGTAAGAAAATTGAAACAGTCAAAGATTAATAATCTATCTGAAACCTTAATTCGATATGAGTCGTACAACTAAGAAAATAACTGTATGCATTTTTTTTGTTAGCATTAGTGAATATAACAAACATATAAAGTCATGTAAAGAATTTAGATACTTAGTTGACATAGATAATAAAGAAGAAAAGAAGCATAAAAAGAAACATAAAAAATTATATCAAAGATAAGAAAACAGTAGATTATCTTTCTGCTTTTAGAGGAGGAGTATAAAGGGGAAAAGCCAATATTAGAAGATTACATTTCAATTCGTTAGTTTGTTGCTCTTCTTTTATCAATCGGCCATAGAATGTTCTCTTTCTTCATGACCTTCCCTACATGAACAGAAATAAGAGGAACGCTCAAGCACCTTGCAAACATCTCTACTAAGTGCCAGAAAAGGGGCAAAGGGCTAGTGTAGGAAAAAATATATATACTATAGCATTCTCAATGGAATCCTAATTTTCAAAACCGATATTCTAGGTAATGAACGAAAACCGAGCTTAACTGTGTCAGAAGCCTCTCTGGCTGCAGTAGAGGCTTTGAACTCTCGTTGGCTCGACAGGAGCTGCAAGTCCAACGCTTGGAGCCACGGCAGCACTACGGCCTCCCGATCATCCGATTCTCCACTGACGACATCTCCAAGTCTCCAGGCGAAATCGTCTCCACCAGGGCTAACCCTTTTTGTCCCCGAACAAAGATCAACCACGGGCAAGGCCTCGGTATCAATTCCATATTAAAATGGTCAACATCGAATATTATTTCAATTCCATCCATTAACACCATATCACACCAAAAAAAAAAAATTATTTCTTAAATTATTCTATTCCATCTTATTCAAAATTTAATTATCCACATAAATTTTAATTTAGTAATTTTTACACCATACTTATTATATTTAAAATTAATATTTTATTTATTTTAATAAGTTAATTTTTAAAAATTTTACATCCAACTAATTTATATAAAAATATTTTAAAATCACACACAATTAACATAATTATAAATTTTTATTTAAAATAAACAATAACATCTAATTGAACATACAAGATTATCAAATTTTAACATTTAGAATTACTATATAGCTCCCATAAACGATCAATTAATGCATTTCGAAGGATAATATGAGTTTCTTTATTTTTGATTTGTCTATATCAATTAATTATTTTATTATTATTTTTTTTAAATTAGTGATATAATTTATAAATATAATTATAATTAAAATATGCTTAATAAATAAAATTTTTTTATTAAATTAAATCTTTATAACTATGTTTAATAAAATTAAAATACACTATTATATTTTTTTAATTTATATTTATAATAAATAATTAATGTTTTTAAATAATTATGGAAAAATAATAATTATAAATTAATTTTTATTAATGATATTTAGAAATATAATATTTAATAATATATATTATATTTGATTTTATTGATTATATAATATAATAAGAATTTTTAAATATTAAAAAAATTAAAAAATATCAACACCAAATATGGTATCATGAATAGTGCATCACCAAATTTGGGATAGATTTTAGTGTATATGTTGGAGTGTTTTGGTGTAAGTTTGACACCAAATTTGGTGTTTTAGTGATGGGTTGGAGATGCCTTAGACAATCTCCAACCCAAAACAACATATTTGGTATCAATTCCACACTAAAATGGTATAATTTCAGCACAAAATAATATTTCAATTCCAACCCACTAACACCATATCACATAAAAAGAAATATTCTTTAGAATATTCTATTTCAATTTATTCAAAATTTAATTATCCACATAAATTTTAATTTAATAATCTTTACATGATACTTATTATATTTAAAATTAATATTTCATTTATTTTAATAAGTTAATTTTTAAAAATTTACTTCTATCTAATCTATATAAAAATATTTTAAAATCACACATAATTATCATAATTACTAATTTTTATTTAAAACAAACAATAACATTTAATTTTAATTATTTTATTATATATATTTTTTGAAATTAGTGATATAATTTATAAATATAATTATAATTAAAATATACTTAATAAATAAATTTTTTATAAAATTAAATCTTTATAATTATGTTTAATAAAATAAAATGTGCAATTATATTTTTTAATTTATATTATAATAAATAATTAATATTTTTAATTAATTATGAAAAAAATAATTATAAATTAATTTTTATTAATGATATTTAGTAATATAATATTTAATAATATATATTATATTTGATTTTATTGATTATATAATATAATAAGAATTTTTAAATATAAAAAAATAAAAACTTCCATCACCAAATATGGTGTCATGAATAGTGCATCACCAAATATGGTGATGCACTATTCGTCACACCAAATTTGTGATGGGTTTTGATGTATTGGTTGGAGTGGTTTGGGATGGGTGTGACACTAAATTTGATGTTTTAGTGTATTGATTGGAGATGGTCTTAACCCATTGAGATGGTGCAATGTTTGTATCAAATACTCACTTTTTTAAAAAATAGATATATAAATATTTAGTATACACATGGCACTACCCGAATGGGTAGATTGAATGATCGTTGGGCAATACTTGATCCTAAGCATACGAGCATTGTCTACATGCTGGCAGTGCATGTGTGCATCAAATACCTATATTTTATATTAAGAAAATATATATGTAGGTATTTAGTGTACACATGACACTGCCTAAATAGGTTCGGATAATACCTTTAGAGGTAGGATTGAATCTTCCTCATTTAGGCAGGCAGTGTTTATAGCTAGGAGTAGTGTCGAATCTTCCCCAAAGAAGATTCAATCCTACCCATATAGGCACTTCTTGAACCTACATAGGCAATGTCGTGTGTACATCAAATACCAACTAATATATATATATATATATATATATATATATATATATATATATATAAAGGTATTTGATGCACACGCGATATTACCTAAATGAGTTCAGAAAAATGTTTGTATGAGTAGGATTGAATCATTTGTATCAAAAGATTCGATCCAAACCCAACAGTCACTGACTTAAATCATACAGTAGTATTATGTGTGCATCCAATACTAATTTTTTTACAATATATATATATATAAATAGGTATTTTATGCATATGTGACACTACCTGAATGGATTCAGACAGTGTTGATAGGGGTAAGATCAAATAATTCTCAGGTGAAGATTCGATCCTACCCCTACGAGGTTCAGGTAGAGCTGTCAAACGGGCCAACCCGTGGCAGGGCGGGGCGGCCCATGGCGGGCCAGCCATTTGGCGGGGCGGGGCGGGTCGACCCATCATCTAGGCAGATTAGAAAATTCCCAACCCAATCCAAGGCGGGTCGTGGGTTAAGCGGGCCAACCCGCGGGCCCATCAAAATATTTTTTAAAAATTAAAAAAATTCATATATTTAGATTTCATCAATCAAATATATTAAGAAATATATATTTTTAAATATAAATGGATACAAACGAGTACTCATGTGATGAAAAATATTATTTTTTATTTCAAAATAATAACAAAGAAAGATAATAAATTGTTATAAAACTTAACTAACATGTGATCCTCAACCCGCGGGCCAACCCAAGCCCGTCGCGGGCCGACCCGTGCGGGTCGTGGGCCTAGGCAGGTTGGCCCGCGGCGGGCTTGGGTTGCTTAAATTTTAACCCAACCCGGTTAAATTGATTGGTGGGGCGGGTCAATCCGACGGACCCAACCCATATTGACAGCTCTAAGTTCAGGCAATGTCATGTAAGCATTAAATGCCCACTTTTTCTTTAAAAAACATATACGAGTATTTGGTGTAGACATCGCATTGCTTGAATGGGTTCAGGCAAAGTTTGTATGGGTAGGATCGAATCATCCGTATCAGAAGATTCGATTCTACTCGTTCAAACACTGCTTAAACCCATTTAGGCAGTGCCATGTATGCGTCAAATACCCACTTAAAAAAAAAAATCATATAAGTAGGTATTTGGTGCACACATGACACCGACTGAACTTTTTCAAGCAATGTCATGTGTGCACTGAATATAAATATATATATATATATATATTTATGTATGGGGTTCAGTCAGTGTCATGTGTGTAGCAAATACCTATTTATATATATTTTTTAAAAAAATGGATATTTGATACATACATAGCACTACTAGAATGGGTTAAGGCAATGCCGATAGCGGTAGGATCAAATCTTCTGTCGGGAATGATTCGATCCTACCTCTACGGGCATTGCCTGAACTCATTTAGATAGTGTCATGTGTGCATCAAAAATATATATATATTATATATATATATATATATATATATATATATATATATATAAGTAGGTTTTTGGTGAACACATGACACCGTCTAAACCCATGTATGCATCAAATATCCATTTTTAAAAAAAACATATAAATGGGTATTTGGTGCACACACGACATTGTCTAAATGAGATGATTCGATCCTATCCGTACAAGCACGGCATAAACTCATTCAGGCAGTGTCATGTGTATATCAAATACCTACATTTTTAAGAAAAAAAAAATATATAAGTGTGTATTCAGTGCAAATCTCTGTGGTTGCAAAAAAGAAAGATTCACTCTTTCATCACTATCGCTTGGAAAAAAGACTCGCTTGCGAGAAAGAATTACAGCTTGTACTCTAGGGCACTGAAAAGTCATCAAGAAGGTAATAACATGACAACCTTGTTTCAGATCCCATGACTTGTACTAATCTATTAATTAATAGATTCAAGATAATTATCTTCACTAAATAATTAAATCATAAACACAAACTAAATATAAATTTAAGTTGTCTTGCAAGGGTGCATCAAAGCTCAAAAAATAGTGCAACGCAAAGGCAACATGAGGAACCCAATAACAAGCGCTGCTGTGGGCCCTTCCTAATAAAATATAATGAATTTAATATGACAATGAACTTAATAGTCCACGTATTCGATATTAAATCGATAAAAATACAATAAAAAAGTCGAAAAAGGCATGTTTTTTATAGTGGCATGACCTCTTCTTTTATAGTTCCAGAAACCCTCCCAAGCGATATGGGACTAAACTCTAAACTCAACCTAATCTAATAGCCATTAGTTTTTTATACAAACCGTGATTCAGCCACTCTTTCTTCCATGTCAAAAAACAAAAAACGAAGATTCACTCTAGCATGACATTATGGTTGAGATAACATGACTTATACTAATCTTTTACATGACTTATGCAGATAACATAACTTCATAAATAATTAAATCATTAACAATAATTAAACATAAATTAACATAATGACTGAATATAAATTTTAGATGGTTTGGTCGGGTGCGCCAGGCCCATGCAATAGTGCAACGCAAGGGCGACGCGCGAGGAGCCCAGTAGCAAGCTACTGTAATGGACCCTCCCCAATAAAAAATTAATTTAATATCATAGTGGACCTATGGCCCACGTATCAGATATTAAACTGATAAGAACAGATACTACACTTGATCTTAGCCAAAAGGCCGAGAAAGGTATGCTTTTGATCTTGCTATGACCTCTTCTTTTATAGCACTAGTTTCACTCTTTCAGACGTGAACCCGCAATGTGGGACTAAAGTCTAAAATGTAAAGTCTAAATTCCATCATATCTAATATCTCATCTAACAGCCATTAGTTTGATAAGGCGAGGGGAGGGTACAAACTGTGATCCAGCTTCGCGCACGTCTCCGTCTCCGTGGCCGCGGAAAAGAAAGGTTCACTCGATTTTGTTCTGAAGGCAGTTAGGGTTTGTCACCGCTGCAGCTGCGTCGGTGAGCAGGAATGGCGATCGCCTCCCCTCCGTCGCTCACCCTCCCTCCGCCTCGCTCCCCCTTAAGCGGATCGAAGTCTCCACCGAAGCCGTCTGTGGGTTTAATCCCCCGATTCGCTCGGCTCATCACTAGTCGGCTTCAGATGCCGATCCTTCGAGCCGCGTCGCCTGGTTCCTCCGCAGCAGTTGCTACCGGCGGCGTCGATGCGACCGCCACCTGGGATGCCCTTGATGGCGTCCGTGTCTTCGCGGCGGGCACGGGAGAGCCCGTGTTCCTCAGGGATCTCTGGGACCAAAACGAAGTATCAAATTGCTTCCTTTTTTTTGTTCCTTCTCCTGTTCATACTTCTTTGCATTCTTCTCTAGATCTGATTGCCACATGTTCATGGTTTGTCCGATTAGGCAATTGTTAGCTGTTCCGTTGCATTAATGTCCTGGCAGATTGATACATGATCAACTACTTTTTGTGTGGGTCAGGGAATTGCAGTGGTTGCGCTCATGAGGCATTTTGGATGTTTTTGTTGGTGAGTTTAGCTCTTCTCTTTCGATACCTGCAAACTCATAGATGATTAGCGATAACACCAAACAGTTGGGAGCTTGCTTCTGTCTTGAAAGAGTCAATATCGAAATTTGATGCGGCAGGAGTTAAACTAATTGCAGTTGGTGTTGGGACTCCTGATAAAGCTCGCATGCTTGCTGAACGGGTAATGATTTCAATTTTGCAGTTAACTTTGATTGTAGAATTGATATTACTAGTTCTAATCAATTACTAGTAAGCATTGATATGCTTGTTGATAGTTTTTGGGTTCTCATCCTAGTTGCTTGCTGAAGCGAAGTTTAAGATTTACATTATCGTTAAATGTTATCTATTAAGTTGAACTTGGAAGTATGCTAACTTTGTCAATATGGTTTTCTACATCTTTGCTTTAAAATTTACAGTTGCCATTTCCGATGGATTATCTCTACGCAGACTCGGAAAGGAAGGTAAACAATATTAACAAACTCCCAATCCATTTCTAATAAGAGAACATCATTTCTAATGCTTATGTTTTCCATGCAGGCTTACGATGTCTTGGGCGTATATTTTGGATTAGGCAGAACTTTCTTTAATCCAGCTAGTGTAAGTTCCATATGTTTCTTGCATTCCTCCAATTGGCCATCCACCAACTTCTCAAATCAAAATTCGTTTCGGTCCACATTCAATAGACTAAGGTGTTCTCAAGATGGGACTCGATCAAGAAGGCGTGCAAAAATTATACCATTACAGCCACCCCCGACGATAGGTCTAGCGTTTTGCAGCAGGTTCTATTGCCCTCATTTTTTTTTCTTGCTCAGGCATTTAGTCAAGTCGCTACCAATTCGATTTCTTATAAGACGTTTTCTTTCAGGGAGGTATGTTTGTATTCAAAGGGAAGCATTTGTTGTATGGAAGAAAAGATGAAGGTACTGGTGACCATGCACCTTTAGACGAAATCTTAGACATATGCAACAATGCGAAGATTGCATGATTTCAAACACAGCAGCATATATCCAACTTGTAAGTTCTGTGAGCGTGTTTTACTGTTAAAAGTTTTTTATTTCTCAGAGGACGTTGGCGTTGTGTTTTACATTTGTAGTGTGCTTCCATGTTAATCCTGAACCGTTTATTATGTAAATACCTGCTAATTTATATGCTCCTCGTAGTGTGCTCTGAAGGATTTAATCTCTATTTGATGAGTTAACACAATAATTATATTATTCATGATTTAAAATTTTAATTAAATGATTAATGCTTATGAAGTGGATTTATATTATTGGATGTAGTTCTTAAACTATCTCATGTTTAATGGATGTCCTTAAACTATCCACGTGTCTTGATCATAGTTCATAGTGACCATGGATACTGGGTCTGTACCTGACAACTCGTTGACCGATTGAAAAGTCATAAAACTGAATTTTATATAAAAAAAATTATTTTTAAAAATTCATAATTTATTTAATTTTTTTAAACCCATCATTATTAATCTCAATTCCGAATGGAAAAGAGGAGGAAAAATTTTTACAACTTCAAAGAGTTTTTTTTTTAATTGGTAAAACATTTTTCTTAGGATCTCAAAGAACTTGATGATGCACCTAGTAGCTCGTTACTCCGTATTTAAGGTAAGTTTAGAGTTTATGAACAGCTACGTAATAGTGTTTATCATGGTTTTTAACTGATTTTGATGATTTTAAATATTTTAATCAAGTTGATAAATAATGCTTTGACATGAAGATTTAAATCCTAAATTATAAATCCTATATCTTACACTAAGGCTACGTTTGATAGGGGGTAATATAATTCGGTCTGTAATGTAATCAAGTTTGTAATGTAATGTAATGTAATCTTGATTACATTGTTATATTTGGTAATGAGTTGTATGTAATATTTGATAACCATTACAAGTTGGATTCTTTTGTTTGGTGAGGGGCAATCCATCCTGTAATGTAATCAAGATTAACGACCGACGACCGTCGTCGGGCGGCCGATGACCATTGACCCGCCGCCGCCGGCCGGCGGCGGTCGCCGGCGGCAAGCGGCCGCCGACGGCGGTGGTCGCCGGGCCGGCGGCGGCGGTCGCCGGTGGCGACGGCGGTGGTCGCCGGCGGTAGGCTGGCGGCGACCAACGACTGTCACCGCCCGACCGACAACTGTCGCCGCCCGCCCGACGACTTTACAAGCTGTAATGTAATCCAGATTACGGAGATTTTGGTTTGTAATCCAGATTACAAATCATCAACCTCTTTTGTAATCGAAATTACATTACATTACAATCTTAAAGTGATTCCAAACAAAGAAATCAACTTGTAATGTAATTTCGATTACATTACAGGGTGGATTACACCCTATCAAACGCAGCCTAAATAAATTATATCAACCGATAACTTTTATCTATTATAATATTTTCTAAATAGTTTATATATAATATAAATTCTAAATTCAACAATTAAACTATAATAATATTGAATCAAAGGATTTTTTAGATAAAATTATGAGACCATTTAATTTAATTTATGTTTTTGGGAGGAAAGAGAATCTGTTTTGATATTTGTAAATGAAAAATGATATGCTCAATGAAAAATCTCAAGAAAAAGTTCAGTAAATAACGTGATATTTTACATGCAACGATTGACGTGTTCATCGTGCCTCTCAGGGTATAATTTAATTCGGGACGACGGTCGAAAGCCGTCGATGATGTCCGAGCGAAAATCGAATGTGTACATATAAAATATCATGTCATTTATTGAACGTTTTATTGAGTTTTTTGATTGAGTATATCAAAGCTCTCGATAAAAATGGAGAAGTTTCTTAGATTTATCCATATATTATTTCACGACATGTTAACGGGTCGGATCCATCTATGTACGGAAATATAATTCAGCAATAAAACGAATCCGAAGTCCGAACGTAATCGGATTCACGTTGTCCTCGATCTGGCCATGGTTATCTGCCATCTTAAAAGTTAAAACCCCAACTCATCTCCCCCGTGCCAATCTCTTCGACCTCCGAATTAGCCCCAAAAATGGCGCTCCTTCCTCTTCCCTTCTCCGCTCCCCTCACCACTTCCGCCGCCGCCGCCTCCTCCTCGTCATCATCCTACCATGACCTCCGAAAACCCTTTCTTGGGGCTGATTGTCTCCGGCAGCATCCTCCTTGGAGGAACCCACCTGGGCGCACGGCGACGGCGCTGAGACCCCGGGCCGGCATCACGGCGGCCGGCCGGAGCAAACCCAAGGAACTGGTCCTGGGAAACCCTTCGGTGGCACTACAGAAGGGAAAGTACAGCTACGACGTCGAGACCCTCATCAACAAGCTCAGTAGCCTCCCTCCCCGCGGCAGCATCGCCCGCTGCCTCGAGGCCTTCCGCCACCGGCTCTCCCTTGCCGACTTCGCCCTCGTGTTCAAGGAGTTCGCCATGCGCGGCGACTGGCAGCGTTCCCTCCGCCTCTTCAAGTACATGCAGCGCCAGTCGTGGTGCCGCCCCAACGAGCACATCCACGCTATCCTCATCGGCGTGCTGGGTCGCGAGGCGCTGCTCGAAAAGTGCCTCGACGTGTTCGAGGATATGCAGGCCAATTCGGTTCCCCGATCCGCGCTCTCCTACACCGCGCTGATCAACGCATACGGTCGCAATGGCGACCACGAGACGGCGCTGGCGCTGCTCGCGCGGATGAAGGAGGACCGCATCGCGCCCACGTCCCTGACGTACAACACCGTCATCAACGCCTGCGCGCGAGGCGGCCTTCCTTGGGACTCGTTGCTTGGGCTGTTTGCGGAGATGCGCCACGACGGCATCCACCCGGACCTTGTTACGTACAACACTCTTCTCGCTGCTGCAGGTGCGCGCGGTCTCTCCGAAGAGGCAGAAATGATGCTTCGAACCATGCTTGAAGCTGGAGTGTTGCCCGACAATGCCACCCACACTTACCTTGTTGACACATTTGCCAAGCTCAACCGCCTTGATCGTGTCTCCGAGCTACTGTTGGAGATGGAAGTTGGAGGGCACCTTCCTGACGCGGCAGCTTACAATGTGCTCATGGAGGCATATGCAAAGGTCGGTGCCTCTAAGAAGGCGATGAGTGTCCTCCGCCAGATGCAGTCGGCAGGTTGTACACCCACCGCCGTGACATATAGCATTCTTCTCAACCTCTATGGACGGAGTGGGCAATATGAGGACGTGCGTGAGCTCTTTTTGGAGATGAAGGTGGGCAATACAGCACCTGATGCCTCTACATATAACATCCTCATTAATGTATTTGGAGAGGGGGGATACTTTAAGGAGGTTATGACCCTGTTCCATGACATGGTTGAGGAGAATGTGGAGCCTGATATGGAGACCTATGAGGGCCTCATGTTTGCCTGTGGAAAGGGAGGTCTTCATCAAGAAGCTAAGGCAGTTCTGTCTCACATGAACCAAAAGGGCATTATTCCAAGCTCAAAGGCCTATACCGGAGTGGTAGAGGCACACGGGCAGGCAGCTCTGTATGAGGTCAGCTCACCATCAAAGTCCTCAATTTTTTTTCCCTGCGTACAGAACATCAAACAAACTGTAAATTGTGTTCCTCATCTCTGATTTCAGGAAGCTTTTGTGGCATTTAACACTATGCACGAGATTGGGAGCATAGCAACAGTGGAGACCTACAATTCTCTGGTCTATACTTTTGCCAAAGGGGGCCTCTTTAAGGAAGCTCAAGCAATTTTGGCACGGATGGATGCAGCTGGGATACCGAGAGTTGATGATACTTTTAATGGCCTTATTGAAGCATACTGTCAAGGAGGGCAGTTTGAGGAAGCTTTGAAGACTTTTGTTGAAATGCAGAATTCAAAATGCAAGCCAAATGAGAGGACTCTTGAGGGAATGCTGAATGTTTACTGCACTGCAGGGCTTGCTGATGAGTGCAAAGAGCAGTTTCAAGAAATTCAGTCTCTGGGAGTCTTCCCCAGCGTCATTTCTTATTGCCTTTTGCTTGGCGTATATGCTAGGAATGACAGGTAACAGTTTTTTTTGTTAGGCATATTTTGCATTTTCAATCAGAATTTGTCACTTGCTAGCTTCAGAATCCAATTTTGAAGATATTGATGTCCTCCATCAGATTTCTATGTCAAATGTAAAGGCAATCAATTCCTCTGGTTATGAACTGAAATACAGGCAACTGTACTTTAAATTGTTTTATGCACTTCTGCACAGAAAAGACACTGAATGTGCTACCTTTTGAATTTTAATTTGCTAGAAAATAATTAGTTTTTCATTAGACAAAGTTATATATCACATCATAAAAAAAAACTAAAACTAAACTTACTAGATGATAAGATTCATTCCAATGATGTCTAATCATACTATGTGAATAGGTGGGAACTATATCCTCTTAAAGGCAGATCCATAGGTGTGAAGTTGGGAAAACCATCATGTAAATATTCAAAGGCTCGTAGTAGTGGGACTGAATTTTGTTGAAAACCTTGATCCTGGAGCAATGCCCCTAAATATGCTAAATTTGGATGATAGATTGATGCAATTAGTGGGTGCTAGTACTACTACAAATTAAAGCAAATTATAAGTGCATTTTTTATTTTTGTATATTATTGCAGCTCAAATGGTTCAAAGTCAAAATATTGTAATGCTTTTGCTGGATCATTTGTCTCCTTTTCGCAATTGTTCATGTTCACTAGTTCCATACCATTCTCAAATTGTACTCATCATTCATTAATCTTTTCATTCATTTTTTTAATTGATGATATGATCCCGAGTAATTAGCACTCCAAACACAACTTTGTGAGACATAATGACTTGTTCTAATTAGGTGGTTGCCTCAATCACTAAGTAATTATGTTTATTTACGCTGTTGACTTCTGAGAGCTGGATTAATGTTAACTAGAGTCTTATCTACTTTTGTTCTCTTTCCATAATTATTTGCTAAGAATTTAGTATAAGTTTGGTATTATTGCTATCCAAGCATGACCAGAATTAATTCTATTTGTCTCTCTTGAACTTTTACTATGTTTTCTTCAGCTGTATTACATCCTTCCGGCTCAGATATTGTACAATAAATTTGTGTTCTCTCTATAATTTGTTAATTACCATTTTCCTATTCCACTCCTAAATATTATTTCAGGTGGGACGAGGCATACCAGCTACTGGAAGAAATGAAAACAAATAGGATTTCCAATGCTCATCAAGTAATTGCATCAATGATTACAGGGGAGTATGATGATGGATCAAATTGGCAAATGGTGGAGTATGTCTTTGACAAATATATATCAGAAGGTTGTGGTTATGGTTCACGATTATATAATGCACTCTTGGAAGCACTTTGGTGGTATGGACAGAAAGAAAGGGCTGCGCGTGTTCTCCACGAGGCAACTAAGCGTGGCCTTTTTCCTGAGCTATACCGCAAAAGCAAGCTAGTCTGGTCCCTTGATGTCCATAGGTAACTTTCTTGTATTTCAGTTTCTTTTATTGGATACTTATGACTTCCATTTATATTCCTATATTTTATAACATATGCTCAGGATGTCTGTTGGTGGGGCTCTTACTTCTCTATCAGTGTGGGTTAATGACATGCACGTTAGATTTAAGGACAAGGAGGATCTTCCAAACTTGGCAACTGTTGTTGTAGTGTGAGCTTTCGACATCCTTTTCCTGTAACTATTTCTCTTGTTCAATTCATCGATTTATATTTTGATTATATAAGTGAAACATATGAACTATCTTTTTTTTTTGTCTATGCTTATGGAGACGCACATTTAGGAATTTCATTATTGATTTTGCAGCTCTTGGCTAACTTATGCATTATGATTTGTGACTTCGGGGACAATAGTGCAGTGTATTTCTATCATCTGTGCTTTTCTCATTGTGCGTTTATAATGTGTGTTTTAGGTCCAACAATTCCATTAAATTTTCATCTTTGTTTTTGAGGAAAACAATCCATATCATGCATCGATGAATTTGCAAGTTTTAGACGATAGGGTTATGATTCAAGAGTATTGCTACTTCATGTATCTGACTTTTTATGCTCATTTTGCCAATTCTAATTATTCCAGGCGCGGGGAGATGGAAAAAAGTTCAGTAATACGAGACTTACCTGTTCCAAAGGCAGTCTATTCTTTTCTCAGAGATAATGTATCGTCGTCATTCCATTTTCCTGGATGGAATAAAGGCCGTGTTGTCTGCCAACGGTCGCAGCTTAAAAAGCTACAGTCGAGCCTACTGGATTCATCAGCAGATGAAACTGAACCTTCAAACAGCTTCATTGCTCTAACTAATCTGGACTTTCCACAGCCAGGCACTCGAATACACACTGCAGAGCTCAACAATGATGACAAAAGTGACAGCGATAACGAGTCGTTCGACAGCGAAAAAGAAACAGAAGCTGAGGCAGAACTTTTAGCACTGTGAAAGCAATGGATGGCTTGATGATCCCAGATTTGCACTAACCGGTATTGGACTTGAACCATTGAACAAAAACATTCAGAAGTTTCAATCGGAGGTTTACGAATTACCTTTAAAGGTGCACAACAAAAAGCTTCGTAAATGCTGTCCTGGCGATCTTTGAGGACCCCCATCTGGCCTGAGCTTGGGTGGTACTGGTTCCACACCCAAAGCTTCGTAAATGCTTCCTTGCAGATGAACATTGCACAAGGTAAAAATGGTTCATGTGATCGTATGTAACTTGCCAAAGTATCGACTTCAGTAGAGCAATAGATCGACTTCAGTAGAGCAATAGATTGTTATAAAAAAAAATGTCTACTTTGATGAGCAAACCACAACTCAAGAACTAGATGAATGTCAGTGACAGCTGAACAGAAAAGTAGCAACCGGAGAGATTCGGATGCCAGACCATGTGATCGAGCAACATACTTATCGAACGCCAAGCTCGCATTCACTAAACTCACTGCAGCAGTAGCTGTCATGTATTGCTCGAGACTGGCTAACTCAATTGACGTGGCGAATAAGGGAGGTCACATGTGGCAGCGTCAGAAGTCAGAGCGGTTCATCAGACTCTTTCTATTCGTTCAACTTGTCTACTTTGACCGACCTGATTCTCGCAGCTCGGTCTCGGTCGGTTATCTGACTCCTACAGCTCGGTCACTCGAGGCCTTCAACTCCTGACTCCTTAGCCTCGCGGCCCGTTGGACCGTTTCTCTCCAGAGACGTGGGCAATGTAGCCGTTCTATCCTGGAAAATGTTGATAACATGATCGTTTTTTGCGGAGAACGTGAGCAACATAAGTATTTATTTCGAAATATGTGGAGAATGTGAGGGCGCAGCTACACCTTTATAAATGGTCGTCTGCTCACGCAAGCGCAAGCATGCGAACACAACCATCTAAAGTCCTTAACTACTCCAGATCCTTGTTCCTCTTTAGCTCCTTGCTAACTTGAGCGTCGGAGTGGCCCCATCGAATTACTCTCTATTGGTCTCGTGCAGGCCGGCTAAGAGGAGGGAGGGTGAATAGCCCTGCAAGTTTAAACTATATCTTTGGTAAGTTCTTTATAAAGATGATTAATTAGACAATTAATAATAAACAAAGCAATAACATAAAATTAAAGAGACGTCTAGAATTTATTTGGTGGCAATCATGGTGGTTGATAATCTAAGATGTTGACAAGGTTTATAAAAAATTGCTCCTTCGTTGAGAAGCCTCTTATAAGTCTCCCATGGTAGTTTTGATGTGATCAACCAAGTTTAGTTAGGTTCTGGTTGTGTTTGATCCTTATGTCTAAGTGTGCATGAGTTTAAAAGCACAGGATGTCAAACGGAAGACATAGTAGACGAGAAAGATGACACGGGAAGGGAGCCGATAGGCTAGGAGCATCTGAGGGATGCAAAGACTGTAGAAGAGCACATCGATGAATGAGAAGGGTGTGCGTGACGTCTAAGGGATGAAAAGTCAGGGAGAAAGCCCGTTCGAGGCGGAAGACCAGAGTCAAGTTCGGATTAGCCTAACTCTGGTTAGTCGAAAATTACTTATGTGGACGAAAAGCGAAAAGTCAATGTGGGAGTTAACTTTGACCAAAATGTCAACTGAGGTACCTCAAATGCCTTCGGAGGCACCTCAATTCATAAATCTAATCTTTGTGCAAAAGGGGAACTAAGGCACCTCGATTTGAACCTAAAGTGCCTCAGATCAGAACTAAGACGCCTCAGCTTTGAATTGAGACACCTCGAATCAAACTCTATCAAAAGTTACCGTTGGCGTCGCGGATAAAATTTTATCCAACTAAAGCGTCTCAAATCACAATTGAGGCGCATCAGGTCTACGTCTGCACAACGGTAACTCAAGTTTTCGAGCTATAATAACTCCTAAACCTAGGAAGAAAGAACAACAACTTGTATTTAATTTCCTAGTTATTCTGTGAGCTTTCCAAGATTGTAAGAGGTTTCTCCGCCTATAACGAAGGAGATTTTTAGTGTACTTTTCACTGCCTTAGATTAGCAACCATCAACCAAGTAACATTGAGCCTCTTCTTTAATAGTTATTGATATTATTTATGTTTATCTTAATTACTTAGACTAATCTATTATCTTTGCTAAGTTAGTGCAAAAGATCAAATGTTTATTTGCAGGGTTATTAATCCCTCCCTCAGCGGGCTTGCATGAGACCTACACCTCTTACTCTTTGAAAGCACACAAAAAAAGTAGGAAAATAAATAATAGTTTTTATTTTTCTTTCTGAACTCAAGGGGTCTATTTATAGCCCCTGGACAACCTTATTCATTGCTGATGCGACAAATCTCAGGTGCCTATATTGAATAGGGACACTTGAGTTCTAGTCAACATTGATCCACTGCGCGATGGCTGAAAACTGATAGAAGTTCTTCTCGGGCGTACGAGTTGTAATCGGGAGCGTGTATGGTCGAGCGCCCGAGTTGACTCAGGCACCTATTTCACCTAGTTCTGATTAACCTTTGGTTGACTCATCATCTAACGTTTCTGGGTGATTTCTGATCATACGAAGTTGAGTTCACCTGAAACCAACTTCCGACCTTCTCCTTGAGTAGTCTTCCTCCTCGCTTCTCGTCCATCGGAAGTCGCACACGTCCTTCTTGTCAACCGGTGTACTCTTCCGTAGTCTTCTCGTCCCTTGGATGCACCGAGTCCGTCAGCTCCTTTCTCGTGTCATCCTTTTAGTCTGTTGCGTCTTCCGCTGGACTTCTTGTGCTTCTAAGCTCTTGCACACTTAGACATAAAACATCAAACAAATAAGATCTAACTTAATATGATTGATCATATCAAAACTAACCCGAGGTACTTATAATCTCCCCCTTTTTGATGTACATCAACCAAGTTAAGTTAGAGTAAACAAAATATAAACTAACATTATTTTTCAGAAAAAAACAATAAACACTTTAGCAAAAAAAAAATATTACAAGAAAACCTCCCACTTAACTTGACCCTCAAAATTCTCCCCCTTTGATCATACAAAAAACCAGGGTTCTTAATTAAATATTATATAAAAAATTTCTAAGAGATAAAATTTTATCTCTGAAAACAAATTCATAGAAACTCAAAAAAAAACTTTGATGTTTGAAAAAAATTCACAAAACTTTACCTTTTTATCTGAAAATTTTCAAAATTTTTATTATGGTTAGCCTTTTTTTACAAAAAATTTTCATCGAGAAAGAAATTTTCTAATTATGAAAAAAATAATTTTCATTAACAGACTGATAATCTTAGAAAAATAATTTTTTTAAAATTAGATTTTGACTTTCAAAAATTCTGATAATTTTTTACAACGGTCAAAATAAAATGGCTAAGTTTCAAAAAAAATCTTGTATTCAAAAAATTAATTATCAAAGTATTTATAAAATTCAAATTCAAATTTTGAAAAGAAATTCACAAAAATTTAAAAACCTTTTCTATGGATAAATATTGATTGTGTCGATCACACAAAAAAATGAAAAATCAATTTAAATCCTGAAATAAAGCATCAATGAATTTAGATAAATTTCTAATACAATTTAAATCTTCTAACTACTAAGCATGCATAAAAAAATATATTTAACAATTCAAAATAGATTTGGGAACCTAATAAGGATTAATTAAAAACTTAGGTGGAATATAATTTTTAAGTACTTTTACAATTTAACCTCTATGGTTCCTCAAGTACAAATTTAATCCTCTAAAATATTTAACTTTTGAGCAAGTATGATTTTTCAATAATTAAATTTGTTCTTTTAGTTTATCATTTTCATACTTTAATTGGTTATATAGTTCTAGTGGGCATATTTTTGCTAACTTCTTTTTCAAATCTATATTTTTATTTTTCAATTACATAGTGATCTTGTCACGCCCCGAGACCCAGGAGCCGCTGGTCCAATAGAAAATCGGACAGCACCTCCCCTGTCCGGCGGACAATTTACACATACATATAATATCCAAACACACACGCAGTTTAATAATTTGGCCTCAGGCCTCAAAATAAAGACAAACACAACATAAAAGCACCAGACAACTAAGTAAAACATACCTGACTGCGGACCGGTCCGACTTACGACGAAACAACCAATACACAATAACCCCTTAGGGCACACTACAACCCACACAAGACATATACAAAGTCCTAAAGGAAATATGAACTAAAATACATCGCCAAGTGCAACAAACAAAACACTGACGTCGCGATGGGTAGGGACTGGCTATTGGGCTCTTCTGGCGACTCCAAGTATCTCAACCTGAAATAGAAACATATGGCAACGGTGTGAGTCCATAAACTCAGCGAATACCCAGTAGATATGCATAGTATGTTATAATAACAATAGAAGTCTACGCTGATACAACCTCATATGAACAATAGGAAGAAAGGGTATACTGAAGATACTGAATAGAGATACATACCAGAATCCATCTATCCTGCAGAGGGTGAAATAAATCCCTATGGAACAAGTATAACATATAAACCAAGGTATACAGGTATCCAGTACATGCATGTCAATCAAGTCCAGCAAATAAGTGCAGCAAACACAATCAAGTGCACAATGCATCGTATGCATATGATGCAATGTCATGGTCACCCCCTAACACCAGTCAAGTCACCGAGACAGGCGATACTGTGTCGGCCGAGTGGGTAGAGCTGTGACACTGTACGCACCCTGCTATCACTGCTCCTGAGTGACCGAGTGGACAGGATGCTGGTGGAGTGAACACTCCGCCCCATATATATATGGGGGAGATATCTCTCTCATCTTCTCTGGTCTATGGGAAGAGAAGGGATCCCTGCTTGCTACCACGCTCCAAAACCACTACCCATGAGCGGTGGAGCGGAGCAATACAGAGCAAATGCACACACGCTACGGTATCCACTAACCCATGAGTGGCCGGGTGTGCATATCATATCATGTGCCGGAAAACGATTAGGCTCAACCACAAGGGAGTCGCTGATCGCCGGCATGCAACAATGCAAGGATGGTGTATGATAGATACACATAACTCCCTCCCCAAGTCCTCAGTATACTAGGTCTCAGTCTGAAATCCTATAACAGGAAATACAGGTAACCTACAAGGTATACTGGCTAAATAAAACTACAGATCCCTCAAGGTCAAAGGCAGGAGATACATCACGATCTCTAAGCATACATCTAGATATGACACTACCTGATACGGTATGGAACTAACAACATAATAACTCAGGGATGACTAACAAGTATCCAGAACGGACATTAATAATTAAGGGATATCGTATCAGTAGACATAACGGATCTAGTTCAGACATGATAA
>JAGFNQ010005815.1:109646-211278 GCA_024364735.1 Boesenbergia rotunda
AACTAACAAGTATCCAGGTCATGAATAATAACTCAGGATAGCGTATAAACTTACTGCTATCTATAACAGAAAATGCATAGCAATATGACAATATCTAAAAGATAGGTCAAAGGGTACCCGCCTCCAAAGAATAGAAGGAGTCCGTATCAAATAAGAACCTCCCGTCCAGAAGTCCGAAAGCAAGTCAGTGCCCTGTAGCAAAGGCATGGTGTTTAGCTATAATAACAAGTATTATATAGCTAAACGAGTTATCTAAACTAATTAGGATTGTCTTAATTATCCCGTTTCATTTAATTAATCTTAATTAAATGAATATCCATAATTATCCCAATTAAATGTTTACACCTAATTAAGTCGATTTATTAGGACTAGGTTTTAAGCTTAGGGTTAGTCTACATTTAACCCAAGTGGTCACCTCAGTTGTGCCCCACACCTAATCCAAATCATATGTGACTACAACCAAATCTAAACCTCTGATTAAATTAGAGTTAATCCTGTTATCAATCCCTAATTAATCCAGCCAACTCTCTTAGTTAATCAAGAAATTAATCCACTAGATTAACCCTAACACTCTATCATTGTATACAGTACCAAAACCCAATAGCAAGATAAATTCCACAAATACATATCAATCTTGTCCATCCAAGGACCCACGATATTAGCTACAAGATCAAACAAAACCTCTCAAGGCTAATCCAAAACACAATCAATAGCTTGATCATCACGAGACCCAACAGAACTATCCACGGTGAAACCCAACTCCAAAAGTAGAAATTATTTCCTCTCTAGTGAACCTCATAACATGAACAACTTCGCCACGGTTCAAGAAAACCAGCAACAGAATAATACTTTGGATTCTATTCAGATTTATCAGATGTATATATTCAGAATACTTTAGATTCTATTCAAAATTCTAAACCCAAATCAGGAACAGAACCATGATAGCATTTCAAAAGAAACTCTTCCAATCCCAAAATCAAACTCAATTCAGCCCACTGATCTAATCCAATCCAAAACAAGCAACTCCTTACTTGCACTTTGCTGGCGAGATGTCCGCTGCTCCCCTCTAGCAAGATATGCTCTCATAGCTAGAATATGCCACTGAGGATCCTTCTCTTGACCACCACCTTCAACCTTTCTCCCCAAATCCATCCCTAATGAGCTAAGTCGAAATCCCCTCCCCTGCGTGAAGAAAAGTCACAGCCACTTCAACAATGGCATCACTGCCACAAGATCCAAAACCAAAGGAGAAAAACATCTTGATGATCGGATGGAATCACACGAGGAATCAAAGAGATTTGGGAAAACAATTAGCCTAGGTCTTATCTCTTACCAAGTAGTTACTGGAGAAGGAGGGGCTCAACCACTCGCTCCGGCTACCATGGACGATCAACAGTCACTCCACGAAGAGGGCTCTAAGAACCCACTAAAGAAGAGGATTGAAGGCGTCGATCGATGGAGGAGGAAGGAGTCGGGCCTTGGCTGCGAGTTAGGGCACGCAGAGGAGAAAAAAAAAGGAAGAGGGATCGGCGCTCGGCTAGGTCTCGCGAGAGGGAAGGAAGTCGTCGGGTGTGGCTGCTGCTGGGCACGCGAGAGGGGAAGAAGAAGCGGGTCGGCGCTTTTGCGGCTAGGGCTCGAGGAAGGGGAGAAGAAGTCGGCGCGGTTGGCGTGGTTGTGGCTGCTGTGGCTAGGGCTCGAGTAAGGCTCGAGAGGATGTAATAAAAAGGGGGCTTTTGCAGAAAAGCCCCTGACTTTTCTCAAATTAAACTTTTACCCTTAGGCAAAGGATTTAACCATTTAACCCTCCCATTTAATATAATTTAACCTCAAATAATTTCTATGGTTAAATTATTTACCCTCTCAAAATTTAGAGTTTACCCGAAAGCCCCTGGCTTCTCCCGTAGGGCCGGAAACCCTAGACTCAATCCAGAATAATCCCGAAAAATTTTCAGGTCCGGATTTTCGAATTGCCGTATTTTACAAGTAGGATTGGTAGATTGTCTACCGCTAGATTACAGCAGTTATCTGTATCCTTACCCTCAGGAGAGATCTTGAGTATTACACAGGAGGTCAGAGCATGCCCATTAGATTTTGGTAGTATTACCCTCACAGTTGATTTGTTAGTTCTGGAGATAGTGGATTTCGATATTATTCTTGGTATGGATGTTCTTACCGCTTATCATGCCACAGTCGATTGCCAGACGAGGGTGGTCACTTTTCGGCCTCCGGACCAACCCTCGTGGGACTTCACTGGCATCAGGGATGAGGGCTTATCAGTTATTTCTGCGCTTCAGGCACAGAGATTGCTATCTCACGGTTGTCAGGGTTTCTTACTGTCATTTATTAGCATCGACGACAGCAGTAGCCCTCCGCTCTCGGGCGTTCTAGTGGTCCGAGAATATCAGGACGTATTTCCAGAGGAGCTACCGGGTTTGCCTCCCAGGAGGCAAGTGGAGTTCACTATTGAGCTGATACCGGGGACTTCGCCGGCATCGAAAGCTCCGTATCGTATGGCATCGAGAGAGTTGGACGAGTTGAAGGTCTAGCTCCAGGAGTTATTGGACAAGGGATTCATCAGACCTAGCGTCTCACCATGGGGTTCCCCAGTTCTCTTCGTGAAGAAGAAAGACGGTTCTTTGAGGTTGTGCATCGACTAAGACAGTTGAATGCAGTGACCATCAAGAACAAGTACCCCCTGCCACGGATTGAGGATTTGTTTGATCAGCTCAGGGGCACATCTGTGTATTCCAAGATTGATCTGCGATCCGGATATCATCAGTTGAGGGTCAGAGAGTCAGATGTCCAGAAGACAGCGTTCCGCACCAGATATGGACACTACGAGTTTTTGGTAATGCCATTTGGGCTTACCAATGCTCCAGCGGTATTCATGGACTTGATGAACCGCGTATTTCTGGAGTATCTGGATCAGTTTGTCATAGTATTCATTGATGACATCTTAGTCTACTCTCATTCAGAGGAGCATGCACAACATCTTCGCATCGTATTGGAGACTCTCAGACGAGAGCGTCTATATGCGAAGTTCAGCAAATGTGCCTTTTGGTTGTCATCAGTAGGTTTTCTGGGACACGTGGTATCTAGCAGAGGCATCTCAGTAGATACCCAGAAGATTGAGGTTGTTACCAGCTGAGAGCAGCCGAAGTCAGTTACTGAGGTTCGCAGTTTCTTGGGACTAGACGGCGATGATTTGTTGAGGGCTTCTCGAGCATAGCTATGCCGTTGACACGCCTTACCAGGAAGGGCGTGAAATTCACATGGACAGAGGCTTGTGAGGCTAGTTTCCAGGAGCTGAAGCAGAGATTAGTGTCGGCACCCGTCCTCGTTCTTCCATCAGGAGAGGACGGATTCGTGTTGTATACCGACGCATCTCATCAGGGATTGGGCGCAGTTCTGATGCAGCACGGACGGGTAGTATCTTATGCTTCTCGACAGCTGAAGGAGCATGAGAAGAACTATCCGGTTCATGATTTGGAGTTGGCCGCCATCATCTTTGCTTTGCGGATTTGGAGGCACCACCTGTACGGTATTACTTTTGAGATTTTCACTGATCATAAGAGTCTCAAATACCTATTTACGCAGAAGGAGCTCAACCTTCGACAGAGGTGGATGGAGTTCCTGAAGGATTATGATTGTACCATTAGATACCACCCTGGGAAAGCTAATGTCGTGGCTGACGCCTTGAGTAGGAAGTCTAGAGGGGTACTGGCCTACCACTGAGTTCTGGTTACCGAGATCATCCAGAGTTTTTCAGAGTTGGGTCTAGAGGAGCAGGGTCAGACTGAGAGGGGTATTCTGGCGACCATTGTTGCTCAGTCTTCCATTCGGACGAGGATCAGAGAGGCTCAGGCGAGCGATCAGCATCTACAGTTCCTCGGCAGTCGAGCAGCCATAAAGCAGCAGTCTGATTTTACACGAGACGATGCGGATGTCTTGTATTTTCGCGGGAGACTTTGCGTACCTGAGACACACCCTGTTATGGAGGAGCTATTACAGGAGGCACATCGCTCCCGATTTGCTATCCATCCAGGTGCCACCCGTATGTATCGTGATCTGAGACGTTCCTACTGGTGGAACGACATGAAGAAAGACATCGCGGATTTTGTAGCTAGATGTCTAGTTTGCCAGCAGGTTAAGGCTGAGCACCAGAGACCTGCTGGACTACTTCAGAGGATTCCATTCCGAGTGGAATGGGAACACATTACTATGGATTTCGTGGTAGGATTACCGAGGACTCAGCGAGGAACGATGCGATTTGGGTGATCGTTGATCGATTAACCAAATCCGCACACTTTTTGGCCATTCGGAGGACAGACTCCTTGGACAGACTAGCAGAGTTATACTGTAGAGAGATTGTTCGGTTGCATGGTGTTCCGATGAGTATTATATCAGACCGAGATCCGCTTTCACCTCACGCTTTTGGCAGAGTCTGCAGAGGCCATGGGTACCGAGCTCAGATTTGTACCGCCTTCCATCCGCAGGCCGATGGTCAGTCAGAGCGTACCATCCAGACCTTGGAGGACTTACTGCGAGCCTGTGTTTGGATTTTGGAGGCAGTTGGGAGGATCATCTACACCTGGTGAGTTGCCTACAACAACAGCTATCATGCGGCTATCAGATGGCACCGTATGAGGCGTTGTATGGTAGGCCTTGTCGGACACCCACCCTCTGGGAGGAGGTTGGGGATCCCAGCTGTTAGGACCTCAGAAGCTCAGACGAGGCAGGTTGTCCGTACTTTCAGACGCGGATATCTGAGGCGCAAGATTGTCAGAAGAGCTATGCCGACCAGAGACGGAGACCTCTGGAGTTCTCCGTAGGTGATCATGTGTTTCTGCGAGTTTCACCCATGAAGGGGGTGAAACGATTCGGTCTCCGAGGTAAGCTTGCTCCGCGTTACATCGGTCCGTTCCAGATTCTGGAGAGGGTTGGAGCAGTTGCTTATCGTTTGGCTCTTCCACCATCCATCACCGGTGTACACGATGTATTTCACGTATCCATGCTGAGGAGATACGTACCAGACCCTTCACACGTGCTGTTGGATGTCTTAGTTCCACTTCAGCCTGACGCGTCTTACGAGGAGATTCCTGTACGAATTTTGGGTCACCGAGAGCGTCAGTTGCGGAATAAGATAATCCAGCTGGTTAAAGTCGGATGGCAGCATCACTCAGATGAGGAGGCTACCTGGGAGCTTGAGGATGTCATCCGAGCTCGCTACCCCCACCTATTCACTTGAGGTATGTGGGATTTGTTACTATTCAGTATTTATATCAGCATATCTCTTGATAGTGTGTACTATAGTGAATACCGAAATTTGGGGACCAAATTTTTTATTAGTGGGGGAGGATGTTAAATCCGACACTTTTATTTCGCTCCGGAAAAGTTTTCGGAAAAGGTCCTAGGGTTTTCGGGCTTCTAGACGAGGTTTAGGGGATTTAAAAGATTAAAAACTAAACCTTAAGGATGAAAATGCAAAATGCCCAAACATGAAGGACCAAAGTGTAAAAGTCCCACTACTTAAGTCAACTTTCAGCCTTCGCTTCCTCACAGCCGATCGAGACCCGCGTGCCCTAGCTGTAGCCGAACCCGACGGCCAATCGCCTCCCTCTTCCTCTCGACTCCTTTGCCTTCCACCTCTCCGGCGAACCCCTCCCTCGGGAACTCTAGCAAGCGTTTGAGCACCGGATCCTCCCTTCCCAAACCCCCTAGCGAGCGTGAGTCGGGGATTCCCCCACCACGATTTGAGTGGTCAATTCCAATCTGGGAGGAGTGTGCTGAGGGAGCTGAGTGGAGTCTCTGCCGGCAATCTATTGGAGGTAAGGGATGGAGACGGTAATGGTAGTGGTGTTTGTTCCTATTCTGTGAATCGAATTGGAAATGCTTCTTGTTTCCTCTTCAAGGTTGTGAATCACTACGGGATTTAGTAGGATCTCTTGAAACTGAACCGAAGGGGGAGAAGCCAGTTGCTGTGATTAGATACCTAGAGGAAGGTTTCTGCCTTGAACTACCTATGGCGAACTCATTGTTCAGGTATTTGGCTCTTTGGTTCTGTTTGAATCTCTATATAGGATTTCGGACGAGAGTGTTGGATGATGGATTTGTTCTCCTAATCTTGTAGCTGGTGGTGGTGAGCAATCCCTATCATTAGCCTGAAGAATCCCTGCTGTGGAGGTGAGCTCTCCCTGTTTAGAGTAGTTTTCTTAGAAAATTACTATAGTCCACCGTGAATGACTTTTATTCATTTTGGTTTTGGTATTTCATTTAAATGGCTCATCTGGTTGGAATGAGGGGTTGTTCAAGCACTTAGGTTTTGTTCTGGGAGTGTAGTGGCTGAGTTAATTAAGGTGTATTAACGTAATATGTTTGATTTGAATGTTGTTTCAGTTTCTTGTGAACTTTACCTTGTGAGCTCTTGCTGATGGAGCTGTGGGATTCAATGTGTAGAGATTGGTATCAGTTTAGGTAATTTGGTACTAGGTTTTGTAGTGTTTGTCACATGTACCTTGAAGTATTGGGTGATTGGGTTAAGATTGGGTTCAGTATGAAACATAACCCTAATAATCTACGTGTGGTGAATTCGAATTTAGGATTGGACCTAATGTTAATTATGCGGAATAATTACAAACCTTTCATTTAATTAGAAGTAATTAAATGGAAAAGGAAAGGGTACGGGTAACCCTAACACGGTATAGGGATTAATTAGCTGATTATTATTTGTGTATAATAGCTAATTAAATACATCCTTGATACAGGGACTTGACTTGGATTTATTGCTGCTTATTATTGGCGGGTGGTTCTATCTCGTTTGATACGGACTTCCACTCTTGGAGGCGGGTACCTTTTGACTTATCTTTGCTGATATTGTCATGTTGTTATGCATAGTCAGTTATAGTTAGCAGTAAGATTATGCGCTATCCTTGTTTATTATGCTTGTTTTGGATACTTGTGGTTTATCCCTGAGTTATTATGCTGTTAGTTCCATACAGTCTCAAGTATTGTCATATCTATATGTATGTTTAGATATCGTGATGTATCTCTTGCATTTGACATCGAGGGATCAGTAGTTTCCGGCCAGTATACCTTGTAGGTTACCAGTATTTCCTGTTATAGGATTCAGACTGAGACTTAGTATACTGAGGACATGGTGAGGGAGGTATGTGTACCTATCATACACCATCTTTGCATTGTTGCATGCCGGCGATCAGCGACTCCCTTGTGGTTGAGCCTATCGTCTTCCGGTACACGATATGCGCACACGGCCACTCATGGGTTAGTGGATACCGTAGGGTGTGTGTATTTGCCCTGTATTGCTCCGTTCGGCCACTATTTGGAGGGTGGTTCCGGGCGTGGTAGCAGCCAGGGATCCCTTCTCGTACTGAGCCATGAGGAGATGAGAGCTAGACTCCCCCATTGCTTGGGGTAGGAGCGGAGTCTCCACCAGCATCCTGTCTACCCGGTCACTCAGGAGCAGTGATAGCAGGGTGCGTACAGTTGTCATAGCTCTACCCTCTCAGACGTCACCTATGACAGGTGTACGATGATCTGACTGGTGTCAGGGGTGACACATGTCATTGCACCATGTGCATATTTTGCATCGTGCATTGTTTGCTGCACTTGATTTCTGCACTTGTTTGACATGCATATACTGGAGACTTATTATCTGAGATTATATGTCTATTGGTGATCCATAGGTATTTATTACCCTTTTTTCAGGTTAGATGGATTCTGGTATGTATCTACCTCAGTATTTTCAGTACTAGTCTTGCCCTATTGTTGATATGAGACTGTATTAGCGGAACTCTTATTGTTAGTATAACTTTCTATGTATATCTATTCTGGGTATCCGCAGAGTTCCTTTGGACTCACACCGTTGGTTATTTTCCTTAATTTCAGGTTGATGCCTGCCAGGAGAGCCCTAGCCGCCAGTCCCCAGCTCGAGAGGAGCTCCGTTTCGTTTTATCTTATGTTGATTTATGGTTATGGACCCTGTGTTATGTACTTTGCTTCCGTTGCCCTGTTTTGGACATGTATTTCTGTTTTATTCGATAGGATTGTACTTTTGAGTCCTATGTTGGACTTCATGGGGTTTTGGCTTTGTTCGTACCCCCTGGCAGCTCAGGTGAGTTCGTACTTTGGTTTTACGATGGTTATAGTCATATATCCGCTGTTTTTGCATGGATTTGAGGTCTGAGGCCATTTAACTGCGTGGTTGTGCTATTTGTATCTGTGTGTATGTGTAAATTGTCCACTGGACAGGGGAGGTGCTGTCCGATTCTCTATTGGATCAGCGGCTCTACGGTCTCGGGGCGTGACATTTGTGGTTCACATAGGCGTTTAAATTGGCATATTTTGAAGGATTTGAATATATGGGCTGTTGGGTATGTTCATATGAATCTATTTTAATTAATGCCATGTGAATTAATTGATTCAATTTCGTGTCATAGGTTCAAAAGGTGGAACCGCCACCCCGACGACCCCCTGGTCTCTGCCCCACGAGTGTCCAGAGGGGGTAAATCACGGTGAATGCTGGGATGGCAAGGCGCCCGGGGTTCGAGGGATTTTTGTAAACAGCAGCCAAGGTTTTATCCCTGCGCATACCGTCGACCCTTAAACCCATGACCTCTGATTCAAGCGCCAAGCGTCTTACCATCTGATCCAGCCCGTGAGGGCCAATTTCGTGTCATAGGGGTTCAAGTAAAAGGGGCGTGGCGAAGCTAAGAAGCCAGATCCTAGCTGTCCATCAGCGAGTGTTACGGAAGAAGGATACAAAAGCAGCTCCTTTCACGCAAAGAAGGATATCTCTCTCGAACCCTAGTCTTCTCCGCCGCTTCCACCTTTTTGCTGTGCTCTGGAATCAAGGTGCAGATCGACGCTGCCGATTGTGCCACAAACCCCAATCATCCACTGGGAGCAGATTTTGGTTGAGGAGATCAGTATATGGATTCAACTCTCTTGCTAGTTTTCACACTATAGCTTTAGTTTCTTGATCTGATACGATTAGGAAGTTTACGTGCAGTGAGTTTGGTTTCATTTCTACTTAACGTGGTTCACTTCATTTGGGCATGATAATTTCTTTTATTTTTCTCAACGAGATGTTGGATTTACTGAGCGCTACAAGTTTGTTTCGTTCATAGTTGGAACCGAAAGAATTGTTTGTTATTTTTTTTTGTTTCCGCTGCAAAGATAAAAATTGTTTCCCTCATATTTATCATTTCGTACTGAGTTTTTCCTTGTTTTGTTGAACAGATTTAGTTTCCTTACACATTTCTTGCATTCAGTATTTAGTTAAGCAAGTTACGGCTTGCTCGGCACTTGTTCGAGGTTTTGTTTTCCTTAGTTGCTTATATTATTGAGTGTAGATAGTGAACGCTTAAGTTCATTTTGCACTTGCTTAAATTAGATCAGCACATTATAATGATTAGTTTTGTCCACTCGTTTTAGTTCACTGTTGTCTTTTGGCAATCTGGATTAGAAGTTAAAATCGACCCCTATTTTATGAAGAATCAAACTCTAGAGATGTTTTCAGTGTGTTGTTCTTAAGGAGACAATCCGAGTCCACAATTGAATTGTAAAACTGAAGTGGGGCCAATCATTAAGTTGGTATCGTGGCATTGAATGAAAGACAACGACATATGTGCTAAGAATTACCAACTGCCACTCCTAAAGTAATGATCAGTGCCTTCTCACAAAGATTGCAAGAGAGAGGGTTTTTTCATTCGCTAATTAGGAAGCCCCTGAAGGACTTTAACAGTCTTTTGGGCAAAGCTATCAAGTATATTAACGTGGAAGAGGTGTAAGTCGCCCGACAGAAGGAAGCAGGGTCGACTCCATCCCCATCCCCAAGTCAAAAGATAACTCCTCTGGGCAGGCCCATTTGTAGTTCCCGAGCCGCCATGAATCGAGTTGGACCAGAGCATGGACAAGTCCAATAGGTGGCCTAGGGTTGTGTCCTCGATAGACAACAGCCTTATTGTTCATTTCACTAAAGTCACACCCACAACACCCAAGATGGCCGATAGTCCGGGCGGGGACAAGCCCCGCCCGGCCAAGGGTTCCCTCGTCGAACCCCTCCAAGGGCCACCAAGGGCTGAGGGGGCCACGAGAGGGATGGCAGGAGGTGAATGCCCCAGGGGCTGCCCCGACGGTAAGGCAGCTATTTGCGCTAGTTGACCCACCCAAGCTTGTGGAAGTAAGAAAGAGCAGGCAAACCAGCGGAACGCCGTGCAAGGCCGGTGAATGTCATCTCAGAGGGCCCACCTACGGTGACTCCAACCGAGCCTGGAAGTGCCATGTCCGCCGATTGGAGATCCACCAAGTAGGGACCAATGCCGCAGAGGCCCAAGGACCCCAGAATAGTTTTGGGCCACAAGACTTGTAAGGTCTGGAGGTCCCTAATGACAATGCAGTGGTCCTCACTGCAATAATAGCCAACTATCAGGTCCACGACACTATCGTAGATACTGGTAGCTCGGTTAACATTCTCTACAAAAAGGCATTCGATCAGCTGCAGTTCGACACCACTAAGTTGTAGCCTATGGTCACAATCCTATTTGGATTCATCGAAAATGAGGTTCAGTGGGTTAGCCAAATCAAGTTGGCTATCTCACTCAAAGAAGAACCCCTGAAGAAGACCCGATGGTCCACCTTCTTAATAGTGGACGCCCCGTCCAACTACAACGCTATCCTTGGCCGATCGACCCTCAATGAATTCAGGACAGTCATCTCCACCTTCTACCTCAAAGTCAAGTTCTTGGTGGGAGATAGGGTATGAGAGGTAAGAGGGGATCAAAGGGTGGCCCGCCAATGCTATGTGGATGACGTCCAAACGGAGACTTGGAAAACGTTTAGAACGTCGCCCGCCAGTTGCAATATGGTGCAACTCTCCCCTTGGGCTGAACTGCGGGAGGATAAGGAAGAGATCCAGCTTCTCCCCGATCGTGAAGAGACTAAGGTGAAGATAGCCCCCGGACTCCCCATCGACCTGAGACAGCAACTGGTGGATTGCCTAGCTCTAAATCAGGACGTATTTGCCTGGTCAGCCAAGGATTTGAAGACAGTCTGACCGGAGGTCATGGAGTATCGATTGCACGTGTACTCGGACGCCCGACCGGTGAAGCAATGTAAAAAGGACTTCAGCACAGAGCAAAACAAAGTCATCCGAGATGAGGTGGAAAATCTCCTAAAGGCAGGGCACATTCAAGAAGTGCAATTCCCGGCCTAGTTGGTCAACGTCGTACTAGTGGATAAGATGGACACTAAATGGCGGGTTTGCATTGACTTCCGGAGCCTCAACCGAGCCTACTCGAAAGACTGGTACCCTTTGCCCTGAATTGATTAAATGGTGAACTCCACCACCGGCAGCGAGTTGATATGCATGCTGGACGCATATTAGGGCTACCATCAAGTATCGTTGGCGACCGTCGACCAGGAGAGGGTCAACTTTATCATGACCGACAATGCGTACTATTACACAGTGATGTCGTTTGGGTTAAAAAAATGCAGGGACCACTTACCAGTGGATGATGAATAAAGTCTTCAGAAAGCAGATTGGGTGAAATATCGAAGTATATGTCAATGACATCCTTATCAAGTTTGTCTGGTCGACTGATCTGATAGCAGACATGGAAGAAACCTGCAGCACTTTAAGGAGGTATGGTCTGAAATTGAACCCGCCCAAATGCCTTTACGGAGCAAAAAGTGGAAAGTTCCATGGCTACATTGTGATTGAGTGGGGTATCGAGGCCAATCCTAGCAAAGTCAAGGCCCTGCTCGACATGCCGCCACCCTGGAACCTGAGGGAAGCCCAGCGGCTGACCGGGAGGATCACAGCTCTCTCCTGGTTCATCTCTTGATTGGTCGATCGTAACCTGCCCTTCTTCAAAACATTATGCAGAGCCACCAAGTTCCAGTAGGGTGCGAAATGCGATCGAGCGTTTTTTTTATGGCTCAAAAATTCATGTACAATTATGCGATCGAGCGTTTGAAGAATTGAAAACCTATCTGACTGGCCTACAGATAACTTTCATTTTATTGATTAAATTAGCCCTTCAAATCCATGTTTTGGTCCACTATTCATATGCTTAAGTTTGCATTACATGAGGTTTCATGAAATCTTTCTATTTTATCCTTGGATACAATTCTTCCTATATTTGGAATATTGTGGCATTAATGTTGAATCTAATTTTGTAGGTTTCAATTAGTCATGGACCTAGATCAAAATTGGATTAGGACTTGAGTTCAAAATGAGCCTAGATCAAACGGATCAAGATCTGAAAGTTTGGGCCAGATCATAGCTAATTCAGCCGTTGGATCAAACACCAAAGAATCTAGACCGTTCAAGCTAAAGAAGAGAAGATTTGGGCCATTCACTTTAGATCTGAGTGATCTGAGTTAAGGACAAGCAGATCAAAGCCCTCGATCAAGATCTGGAAGGTTTGGGCTCGATCTGACTTGATCTGACCGTTGGATTGAATCGGAGAAATCTCAGTCGCCGAAATTCAAAATGTTCAGTTAAATAGGGAATTTACTCTTCCGCTCGCGTCGTTGCCAGATCGCGTTTTCGTCTTCGCTCTGTTCTTGGTGTTCTTCAATTTTCGATCGGAGCTGACCCTAGATCAAGTTTTTCTCCCAGTTTTCGATCCATCAAGACTCAGTTCCATGGAACGATCGCAATCTCTTCGTGTCTGAAAGCTCCGGCGAGGGTTTCTCCAAGAGAGAATCGAAAGGAGTTCAGATTTCATTTCAAGCCATGCGATTCGATCTCTGCAGCTGAATTTTGGTCGATTTTCGAGCAAAGGGGTTCTGAGCTCGAATCTATGTGTGACGGTAGAGAGGAATCTTGGTGAAGAACTTGAATTGGTTTCTTTAGATTGTAAATTTGATTCTGCGTTCAATTCTGTAACATTTCTGTAATTTTTCAGTGTGTTTTCAGTCACTGATCGGACTGTCGTCCGATCCAGACTCCACCTGATCGGTCATCAGACCAATCAGGCTTGCATCTGATCAGTTAGCCGACCGATCAGGAAATTGCCTACACGATTCATCCTAACTTAGTTTCCAGCTTGCTTAAATTCTCATTCCCAAATTTTGTTATTCAGTTTCAGCAAATCTCTGCAGTAATTTTAGCTCTGTAATCCAATCTTGCAACTTCAATCTGTTTGTTAAATTTTCCTAGTGGATAAATTTCTTTCGTGCAATACCTAGTTAATTCTACTTAGTCACATTAATTCCATTTCAATTGTTGTTTCCATTCTTACTTGCAAAACAAAACCCCCATTTAGCTATGAAGGTAGGTAATTATACCGATTACATATTACATATATGTAACTATCACATTATGCTATCAACTAATTGAATGTTTGCATAAATCATTGGGTTGTTAACTCATTAACAAGTATGCAACAATATACATAGCACCCAACTGCATCTCTCTTTACATCGACCTTGGCTGTGGCACAACAAATCGATGCTCCAAGCTTAAGGCTGACCCATTAATCAAGAAATAGTTTTAATATGGTTGGAGCTCATTCAACCGTTTAGTCAGGCTTGGATGTGTCCAACAACCAAAACTAAGGATTGACCTCTGACTCCAACTATATTAATCATAAACTAATTCCATGGTTTGAACATGTTGAGGTTCAAGTCGGGCTTGGATGTTTCCATCAACCCAAACGAGAAACAAAACTCCGGTTCTTGTTGATGCAGTCTGGCCCGGTTGTTGTTTTGGTGTTTGACAATGATTTAAGTTTGGTTGAGTGAAGCCAGGTGTTGGAAATCCCGGTGAGTGAAGCCGGGTCCTGGTGAGTGAAGCCAGGTGTTGGAAATCCCATCCCGGTGAGTGAAGCTGGGTCCTGGTGAGTGAAGCCAGGTGTTGGAAAAGGTCTAACTCGGAGGGGTTGGGTGAAAAGTCCTAGCTTGGAGGGCTAGGTGAAAAGTCCTAACTTGGAGAGTTAGATTGAAAAATCCTTAGCTTGAAGGGCTAAGGTGAATGAAATCCTAGCTTGGAAGGCTAGGTTTGCGTCCCTGGATCGGTCTGGTGACCGATCAGGGACATTGGCACGCTGCTCCTTAGTGGATCGGTCTGGTGACCGATCCAGCTATGTCTGATCGGACTGGTGACCGATCAGGGAGCGCACAGTGAGATTGGGAATCTACTGTATGGCTCCTGATCGGACCGGTGACCGATCAGGGAGCAGGCTGCTTCCTTGCTGTCTTGCTTCTGATCGGTCTGGTGACCGATCAGGGAGCAAATGGTGAGTGAGTTCCCTTGCTGATCAAAGTCTTGGATCGGTCTGGTGACCGATCAGGGATCTTGGATTTGATTAAAAAGTTACTGTTCATCTGCTCTGATCGGTCTGGATGACCGATCAGGATCCAATCTGATCGGTCTGGTGACCGATCAGGCTTCACCCTGATCGGTCTGGTGACCGATCAGGAGTGTACAGCTGCGAGAGCTGGGAATCCCGGCAAAGCAGTGGATCGATCTGGTGATCGATCCACACACCCTGGATCGGTCCGATGACCGATCACTTTAATTCAAATTCCACTGACAGACGTGGTCAGAGCGTCTGACCGAATCCGATTTGCTGATGTATGTTGATATGTTGCTTGATCTTCTGCTCTAATGCTCTGATTGAGTTTCAGGTGACAGAGGAAGACTCAAACACTCAAGGAGAAGTCAAGGCGTGCTTTCCTTGGAGCAGGTTTGGATCTATTATGTTTTCAGGTCTCAACGGCGTCTGGCGCATCTGGCAACTGATGAAGGCGCGGCTGGCAACTGACGGAGGCTCAGCTGGAGGAGTGTCCAGTGGACTGAGTGCTCAGAGAGGTCAGTGGGTCAGGGTGTGAGTCAGTGGTGCTGATGGAGCAGGCGACGTTGAGCATGAGCTTAAGTGGCGAAGCTGGAAGCAGAGGCAAACAAGACAGAAAATGGGGAGAAGTTTGGCTGGGCTGTGTTCGTGCTCTGTTGCTTTGTGCTTGAGCTTTCTTGTACATCTTTGTGAGCTTCCCTTCTCGAGTGTCTCGTGTGCTTAATCTTGTATTCATCTACTGAGACAGCTTGTGGAGAGGTTACTCCACCAAGAAGGAGGCGCTTGATATCCGGTGTTCACCGGGGCTTGATCTGCCGACGATCAAGGGATCACCCACCTTACGGGCACGCCAAGGAGTAGGGGCAAGTTATCCCCGAACCTTGTACATCTCCGTCTTAGCGTTTGTTTGGTTAGCGTTTCTTTCTCTGCTTAGTTTTTGTTCTGCATTTGCTTCCGCTGTCTAACCTTGAAGTGCAGAAGTTTGGAAAGAAAGCAAGAAATTGTGTCTAGCTAGATTCACCCCCCCTCTCTAGCCATCTCGTTCCCAACAGTTCTAACCATATTAATGGAAGGTGTTGGCCTTAATATTTTGTAAGGGGTTTTGGGTCTCATCCTTTTCTTTTAAGCACATTCATGACATATAATTATGTCATGTTCTAACGATTTCCTTAATAAAATATGTATGTGACTTAATTTATCAAGTCTCATTAATTGAATTAGGAACCGGATTTCCTAATTCTAATTTCACACTTTATTCAAGGAATTGTTTTGGGAAATAATTTCCTAAATTGTCATAATCAATTTTGGAAATAATATGTTTAAGACTTTGATTTCTCTA
Organism: Boesenbergia rotunda; assembly: GCA_024364735.1. Taxonomy (NCBI): domain Eukaryota; kingdom Viridiplantae; phylum Streptophyta; class Magnoliopsida; order Zingiberales; family Zingiberaceae; genus Boesenbergia; species Boesenbergia rotunda. The sequence goes on from JAGFNQ010005815.1 coordinate 125,307, forward strand.
AATCAAATCTTATTAAATTAAGAGACAGATTCCCTTAATTCAACCACATATTATTTTCATGAAAATCTTATTTAAGGAAATATACTCTATAGGAAACAATTTTCCTAATTAATTTGGAGATAATAATATGTAAGAGCATCACCTCATAAATCAAATAAGAAAATTATCGTTTGAGAATCACCTCAAAAATTTCCAAGATTTGATCACATATTTTATTTATAGAATATTAATATCAATAAATAACTTAATTTGGACGGCTCCCCGAGGCTCAATCCAAAATAAGAATTTATTGATAATATAATTTGGACGGCTTCCCGAGGTTCAATCCAAATTAAACATTTGACAATTTAAATTCAATTTAGGAAATTTAATTATAACAACTAACTTTAAATTGGACGGCTCCCCGAGGCTCAATCCAAAATAAAGAATTTTGTAAATAATTTAATTTCCAATTATGAATTTAAATGTCAATTAATATTCCCTTAATTTGTCTAGACTTTTTGAAAGAAAGTGTCCAAAATTGCGAGCATTCCATAAATGGAAAGTTTCCAAAAATAAAAAAATTTCAGAATAATTGTAAGTTTCTGGTACAAAGAAAACTTATGTATTTCCAAAATTGAAAAATTTTCAAAATTGGAAAGTTTCCAAAAATGGAAAATTTTCACAATTATCATAAAATTTCAGAAACAGGGATATTTCAAAAGTTTACGAAATTTCATAAGAATTTCCAATCTTTGAAATTCCTAAATCTAAAATTTACCATAATTGAAAAGTTTCCATAATTGAAAAATTTTCCAAAATTGAGATCATGACAAAGTTTTCCGCAAAACAATTATATGATTATGTCGAACACTAACTTCGCTCTGATACCACTGTTGGGACCGGGTGCATGTTGACATGGATGTGGGTTCGTAATTTTAAAATTAATTACGTGCAGCGGAAGGTTTAGCATAAATAATTTCTCAAATTATTTAACCACACATCTAAGCATGCAACCTTATCTTGTGTAGACATGATCATTGTAGCGACCCGCCTTCTCTACCTTAGACGGATCGTTACTTGTCTACTTCTTGACTCTAATGCACGACTAAAGATGCGGAACTTTCTTACATTTTTTTTTGTATTTAAATCTATCTAAAAATGATATTCTAACTTTAATAGTCATGCATTTAAACTCATCACACAAGGCTCTATAATATTGTTGGAGCATTATGGAATATGAATGCAACTTTTCTAAGCATATCTAACAACATCTTGGCACATGCATCAAATAGATAGAATGTAAATCTTACTTTTCTACCGAATTTACAAGCATTCTAAGCACAATTAGAACTTAGTCCAAAAGGGAATAATAAGCTCAAGAATAAGTCTAAAATTCAATGTATCAACATGCTAAACTACTCATGCCCTTGCTAATCTAGTGCATTCACATAAGTATGCATACTAATTGAAATGACATGGAATCTTCATTCTACAAAATTTAGCATGTAAAACTATCCGAAGCATAAATGTTTAATAAACTCCATAACACAATAACTTGGAATTTGGAAACCTTAAACATTGCATTTCAAATAAGCTAACTGTCTCGTCCCAAGGACCTCTCCAAGGTCAGCCACCACACACACGTCGCTCAGCACCGCCTCGTCGCCTCCCTTCAGAATTGCTTGTCTTTACCTTTGCCTGCAGTAAGAGGAAATGCAACTATTAAGCATAAAGCTTAGCAAGTACTATCTAGCTCACAAAATCTCGAAATGTGCAAGCATGATTTTTTTTTAAACAATGGAAAATCATCTGGGATACTTTTATGCTTAAAGGAAACACAAAAACATGCATAACTCAAAACATGCATACTCAAGCATTAATAAGTCTTAACTCACTTTTCCTTGGCTTAACTTGAAACTTTAGCAATTCTTTAACTTTAAATCTTTCTTTAACTATTAGAAAACTTCCTTAAATTTTAGAAAATCTTTGCTAAAATATACTTGAAAATAATAACTCACTTGGATCCACTTAAGACGTAAGTACCATCTTATGCGCGTTCCCTAAAAGGTTGGGGTAGCGAGCCACCAATCCTAATAGAGCAGACCTTGGTCTACCAGGGCCAAGACCTTGGAATTGGACACCTGGATTTCTTTAACGACGCCCTTGGACGCCGGGTACTGGCCTTAGAAAATAAAATACTTACTTTTTCTTATCTTGAATGCCTTGGCATTTTCACGAGCACCTTGTGTGCCCAAACCCCTAAGCCTTGACTTTTGGGGATTTCTTAAGGCCTTGGCCTTTTCTTTTCTTATCTTCATCTTCTCTTTTCTTTTCTCATAAATTTTCTTGGACCCCAACCTCATTTACGAACATCTATTAGTACACATTAACACACTAATATACTCTAATAGCGACTTTTACGAGCTCAACTATGTCATTTCTAAAAAGTCTGCTCTCAAAAATAAAGATAACTCGTGTCACGCCCCGAGACCCAGGAGCTGCTGGTCCAATAGAAAATCGGACAGCACCTCCCCTGTCCGGCGGACAATTTACACATACATACAATATCCATACACACACGCAGTTTATAATTTGGCCTCAGGCCTCAAAACTAAAACATAAACTGACCATAACACAAAATAAATCATACCTGACTGCGGACCGGTCCGACTTACGACGAAACAACCAATACAACAACCCCTCAGGGCTCACGACACATACGACATATACATATCCAATAACTGAATATGAAAACATAGACACTACTAAGTACAAAACAAACTTTATCGCCGCGATGGGTAGGGATTGGCTGTTGGGCTCTTCTGGCGACTCCAAGTATCTCAACCTGAAATAGAAACATATGGCAACGGTGTGAGTCCATAAACTCAGCGAATACCCAGTAGATATGCATAGTATGTTATAATAACAATAGAAGTCTACGCTGATACAACCTCTTATGAACAATAGGAAGAAAGGGTATACTGAAGATACTGAATAAAGATACATACCAGAATCCATCTATCCTGCAGAGGGTGAAATAAATCCCTATGGAACAAGTATAACATATAAACCAAGGTATACAGGTATCCAGTATATGCATGTCAATCAAGTGCAGCAAATAAATGCAGCAAACACAATCAAGTGCACAATGCATCGTATGCATATGATGCAATGTCATGGTCACCCCCTGACACCAGTCAAGTCACCGAGACAGGCGATACTGTGTCGGCCGAGTGGGTAGAGCTGTGACACTGTACGCACCCTGCTATCACTGCTCCTGAGTGACCGAGTGGACAGGATGCTGGTGGAGTAACACTCCGCCCCGTATGTATATGGGGGAGATATCTCTCTCATCTTCTCTGGTCTATGGGAAGAGAAGGGATCCCTGCTTGCTACCACGCTCCAAAACCACTACCCATGAGCGGTTGAGCGGAGCAATACAGAGCAAATGCACACACGCTACGGTATCCACTAACCCATGAGTGGCCGTGTGTGCATATCATGTGCCGGAAAACGATTAGGCTCAACCACAAGGGAGTCGCTGATCGCCGGCATGCAACAATGCAAGGATGGTGTATGATAGATACACATACCTCCCTCCCAAGTCCTCAGTATACTAGGTCTCAGTCTGAAATCCTATAACAGGAAATACAGTTAACCTACAAGGTATACTGGCCGAAAACTACAGATCCCTCAAGGTCAAAGGCAGGAGATACATCACGATCTCTAAGCATACATCTAGATATGACACTACCTGATACTGTATGGAACTAACAGCATAATAACTCAGGGATAACTAACAAGTATCCAGAACGGACATAATAATTAAGGGATAACTAACAAGTATCCAGAACAGACATAATAACTCAGGGATAACTAACAAGTATCCAGGACAGACATAATGACTCAGGAATAACTAACAAGTATCCAGGTCAGGCAATATAACTCAGGGATAACTAACAAGTATCCAGTTCAGATATAATGACTCAGGGATAACTAACAAGTATCCAGGTCAGGCAATATAACTCAGGGATAACTAACAAGTATCCAGTTCAGATATAATGACTCAGGGATAACTAACAAGTATCCGGGTCAGGCAATATAACTCAGGGATAACTAACAAGTATCCAGGACAGACATAATGACTCAGGAATAACTAACAAGTATCCAGGTCAGGCAATATAACTCAGGGATAACTAACAAGTATCCAGTTCAGATATAATGACTCAGGGATAACTAACAAGTATCCAGAACAGACATAATAACTCAGGGATAACTAACAAGTATCCAGGACAGACATAATGACTCAGGAATAACTAACAAGTATCCAGGTCAGGCAATATAACTCAGGGATAACTAACAAGTATCCAGTTCAGATATAATGACTCAGGGATAACTAACAAGTATCCAGGTCAGGCAATATAACTCAGGGATAACTAACAAGTATCCAGTTCAGATATAATGACTCAGGGATAACTAACAAGTATCCAGGTCAGGCAATATAACTCAGGGATAACTAACAATTATCCAGAACGGACATAAAAATTCAGGGATAACTAACAAGTGTCCAGAACAGGCATAATAACTCAGGATAGCGTATAAACTTACTGTTATCTATAACAGACAATGCATAACAATATGACAATATCTAAAAGATAAGTCAAAGGGTACCCGCCTCAAAGTAGCAGTAGTCCGTATCAAATAAGAACCTCCCGTCCAGAAGTACGAAAGCAAGTCAGTGCCCTGTAGCAAAGGCATAATGTTTAGCTACAATAATATATAAATTATAGCTAAACGAGTTATTTCAATTATTAGAATCGTCCTAATTATCCCGTTTCATTTAATTAAGCTTAATTAAATGATTAGCCCTTAATTGCTCCCATCTACCAAGATTAAATTCAGGTTAGGTTTCCGAACCCCAAATTATCAAGTTTAGGTTATTAGATTTAAATCTCTAATTAATTCTAATCCATAACCTAGTCAACAGCTCACCCAACACATTATGGTGACTATGATCTCAATGGTTTTAATTCTACATCATCACCTCTTCACCACAAGATTAGAAATTAATCTGCAAACTAAATTGTAAGATATAACCAAATCCAAAATAGAATCTCCCACAAGAACCTGAGATCATATTTCAAAACACCAGTTTATCCTTATTGATCTAAGTTAAATTAACATCAAATTATCCAGGATACATCCCACGTTTAAACTGAAATCACAACTCAGCAGAGTATCAATCGCATTACCAAAAATCATATATACTGATCTACTCAATGCCACAATCGATTCATCATCATAACTCATTACAAGATCAGTAAACTATTCCAAAACCGAGCAAATATCAAGACCCACCATCCAATCTAGGAACTCCAATTCATCCATATTGTGGTACAAACAATCACACACCAAAATGCATCCTATATCAATTATAAGCAATAAGGTCTCACCTGTGTGGTCACTGGCACAACTCTATTAAGATTCCGGTAAGACTGTCCACCGAGGGAAAAACATCTACGAGCCATATATCCAGATCCCTAAACTAATCCAAAGAAAAACACAGGTTCATGTTTAGCAGCAAGTCACAATAACATCAGAAATCAAACAAAGTCAAACCTCTATCTCCATTTCAATTCGTTAACCACAAATCACACCAATCCGAGCTATACTTCATCTCATCACGGCAAAACCCATAGGAATAACTAACAAAACAGAACCGAATTAAAATCCTAATTCAACACGAAGCTTACCTGAATCCTGCTAGCCACAGCAACCCAAGTTTGGTGTAACCCACCGCTGAGGAGGAGGTACACTGGATGATTGCCGACCCTAAGGTTTGGCTCAGTCATGCCCGGAGACAAATCCAATGGAGCTATCCTTCACCAATCTGGTCGGAGGTGAAGTGCTCCATTGTCGGCGCGACCTCGCCGCATCTCTTCCCATCTTCGACCGCCTGCCCTAGATCTGGGGAGAATCTCCAATCGTCCGAGCTCAGGTGGAGCAGAGAACCTCGCGTGGGAGAGATGTGCGGGCTAGGGCATCGCGGAATGGAGAAGAGGGCGATTCGTGGCTGCGGGCGATGGAAAAGGAGTCGGGCGTTGCGGCCGAATGAAGTGGGGAAAGAGGGGAAGAGTTAGGGTAATAAGGGCTGGCTTTTTGCACATTAGCCCTCCAACTCATGAAATCACAATAACGCCATTAAGGTAGGATTTTTAATAATTTAAACCCTCTAAATTTGTGTAATACACCTCGAATCTATAGGGTTAAATATATTATCCTCTTAATCCTTTATCTTTAGGTAATTTATATAAGTCAACTTATTTTTAGGTTTTCTTTCATGGAACCCTTGATAAAATTTATGTTTTACAATAAACCCCTTGGGCTCCTCCCGTAGGGCCAGAAACCCTGGACTCTATCCGAAAAAATCCCGAAAAATTTTCTGGTCCGGATTTTTGAATCGCCGTATTTTACAACTCGTACATAGATAAATTATATAAACTGCTTACAATAAAACGTTCTTACTCTGTAAATCTAGCTATACAAGCTAATAAACTAAGCTGAAGAACAACATATTATTTGCATGCAAAAATCAAAAATTAATGGAAAATATCTCTTTTAAGACTTTTAAGGGAAATTCTTGCGGAAAACCGCCTCTTACTGCAGGTGAGCAGTACTTACCTCGATATCTTGGACTTACAACCAAGAACGGCGTCGGAGGTTCCGGAGAAACTCGAAGTCTCGGAGATTTCTTCGCGCTCACGCGTTCCTCTCGTCGTGGGGATCCCGAATATGGGAAAATCTCTCGGAGGAGAGCCTTGGCCGGCCACCGGAGAAAGGTCCTAGGGCTTGGTGTGGTTTCGCCCAAGAGAGGAGAGGGGGGGACGTGCGTGGGTGTTGGGCGAGGAAGGGTTTGGGAGTTGCCGAACCAAAATTAAAAGAATCACTTAAGTTCTTCTATTTATACCAAGGGGTATTTCGGTTCAACTTACTACTTAACTTAATATCTCTCTATCTTCTTTCAGCACACCCCTGCTGGGGCTCCTGGTTAACCCGACCAACTTAAGTCGTTGGTCCCATGGGAGGTCTCGGGTTCAAAACTCGTCCAGGCATTTTTTTGCCGAAAACTCTATTTCTTTTAATAAAATACTAAACGGACTCGGAAAATTCCATAAAAATATTCTAAAAATTCCTAAAAATATCTAGAATATTTCTAAAACATTTTTAAATAGTTCTAAGGACTTTAAGAACTTCAATATGGAAATTTCGGGGCGTTACAATCCCCCATACCTTATAAAAAGTTCGTCCTCGAACTTAAAATAATTTTGGATATTTTTCTCTCATGCTGTCTTCACGTTCCCAAGTAGCCTCCTCATGCTTTTGATTCTGCCAGATGACCTTCACTAGTGGCACTTCTTTATTTCTTAATCTTTTAACCGCTTTGTCCACTATCTGTGTCGGTCTGCTCTCATAGCTAAGGTCTTCTTGGATCTGTACTGACTGAGGCTGAATCACTTGGCTAGGATCGTGAATACACTTCTTTAGCATAGAGACATGAAATGTACTGTGGATAGCTGACATATCCTCTGGTAAGTCCAACTCATATGCTACCTTACCAACCCTCTTTATGATCTTGTAGGGTCCTATGTAGCGAGGACTCAGCTTGTCCTTTTTACCAAATCTCATCACTCCCTTCATAGGAGCGACCTTGAGGAATACTGAATCTCCAACTTGGAATTCCAGTGGCCTACGGCGTGTGTCAGCATAACTTTTCTGTCTACTCTGGGCAGTCTCAATCCTCTAGCGGATCGTCTGGATAGCCTGAGTGGTCTCATCTATAAGCTCAGTCTGGCTGCCTAGTTCTGACTTCGTCTCTTTCTTTTCACCAGCTTCTTGCCAACATATGGGTGATCTGCATTTTCTGCCATACAATGCCTCATAAGGTGCCATCCTGATGGTGGCCTGATAGCTATTGTTGTAGGCAAACTCAGCTAAGCACAGAAATTTGCACCAACTACCTTTAAAGTCCAACGCACAAGCCCTGAGCATGTCTTCTAAAATCTGATTTACTTTATCTGTTTGTCCATTTGTCTGAGGATGGAAAGCTGTGCTGAACTGAAGTCTGGTGCCTAGGGCGTCCTGAACACACCTCCAAAAATGGGAGATGAACCGCCCATCTCTGTCAGAAACGATCGACTTCGGAACTCCGTGAAGCCTGATCACTTCTTTCACGTACAGCTGTGCTAACTGCTCTACCGAATGCGACAACTTGATGGCTAGGAAGTGGGCAGACTTGGTCAATCTGTCCACTATCACCCATATTGCATCGTGTCCATGGGTGGTCCTTGGGAGACCTGTGATAAAATCCATGGATATCTCTTCCCACTTCCACTCTGGAATGGGAAGAGGCTGCAGAACTCCTCCTGGTCTCTGGTGCTCTGCTTTGACTCTCTGGCAGGTCAAGCAGGTACTGATATACCTGGCCACGTCTCGCTTGAGTCCAGACCACCAGAACCTTTGCTTTAAATCTTGGTACATCTTGGTAGAATCAGGATGCATAGAGTACGGGGTACTGTGGGCTTCTTCTAAAATATTCTTTCTTAGTTCCTCATCATTGGGGACGCAAAGGCGGTCTCCAAGATAGAGGATGCCACTATCTGATACTCGAAACTCTTAATCTTCTGCCTCTTGGATCTCCTGCTTGATCTTCTGGATCTCTGGGTCTTGACTTTGCTTTCTTTGTATATCCACAAGCAGGGTTGACTCTAGAGTCAATACAGAAAGGTGCCCAATTATTACCTCGACTCCAAAATCCTTTATTTCTTTCTGAAGTGGTAGAGACAATGATGATAGGGACATCAGTGTTGCACAGGATTTTCTGCTCAGTGCATCCGCCACTTTATTAGCTTTACCTGAGTGGTAGAGGATTTCACAATCATAATCTTTGACCAACTCTAGCCACCTGCGCTGCCACATATTCAGATCCTTCTGAGTGAAGAAGTACTTCAAACTCTGATGGTATGTGAAGATTCTGCACTGCACTCCATACAGGTAGTGTCTCCAGAGCTTCAGTGCAAAAACCACAGCTGCTAGCTCAAGGTCATGAGTAGGGTAATTCTTCTCATAGTCCTTGAGCTGTCTGGAGGCATATGCTATTACTTTACCGTCTTGCATGAGGACAGCTCCAAGGCCCATCTTGGATGCATCACTGTAGATGTCAAAGACCTTGTCACTCTCTGGAACAGTCAGGATGGGAGCACTAGTCAATCTTTTCTTCAGTTCTAGGAAGCTGTGCTCGCATTTATCTGACCACTCAAACTTCTGATTCTTTCTGGTCAGGGCTGTGAGAGGAGAGGCTATTCTGGAAAAGTCCTCCACAAATTTTCTGTAATATCCTGCCAGGCCTAAGAAGCTTCTGATTTCACTGGCATTCTTGTCTATACACCAGTTGCTGACTGCTTCTATCTTGGCGGGATCAACTTGAATGCCTTCTTTAGATACAATGTGACCTAGGAAGGTCACCTGATCTAGCCAAAACTCACACTTTGAGAATTTTGCATAGAGCTTCTCCTGCTGAAGGATCTGCAGCACTATCCTCAAGTGTGTAGCATGGTCCTCTGGAGTCTGTGAGTATATGAGAATATCATCAATAAATACAATGATGAATTTATCGAGATACTCCCTGAAGATGTGGTTCATCAGCTCCATGAAGACTGCTGGAGCATTGGTTACTCCAAAAGGCATCACTACAAATTCGTAGTGGTCGTACCTCGTCCTGAAGGCCGTCCTGGGGATGTCACTTTCTTTAACCTTTAGCTGATGATACCCAGAACGCAGATCTATCTTCGAGAACACTGTAACCCCTTTGAGTTGATCAAATAAATCATCTATTCTAGGAAGGGGGTACTTGTTCTTGATGGTTACCTTGTTCAGAGCTCTGTAGTCTATGCACAGACGCATAGACCCATCCTTCTTCTTGACGAAAAGTACAGGAGCTCCCCAGGGTGAATGACTCGGGCGAATGAAGCCCTTGTCTAGTAGCTCCTGGAGTTGCTCTTGTAATTCCTTCAACTCTGCTGGAGACATACGATATGGGGCCTTCGAGACCGGACCGGTACCTGGTACTAGCTCGATCTCAAATTCCACTTCTCTGTTGGGAGGTAGTCCAGGTAGTTCTTCTGGGAATACTTCTGGATACTCACAGACTACCCGTACATCCTCCTGCTTGCGCTCTTCCTTTGCTTCTATGTCCACTAGGCGTGCAAGAAAACCAGCACACCCTTGTTCTAGCATCTGGTGGGCTGCCAAGGCTGAGAGGAATTTCTGAGTCTTCCTCCTTGGGGCTCCTTGAAATTCGAACGGTGGTTCTCCTTCTGGACTGAAAACCACCTTCCTCCGGCGACAGTCCACTGAAGCGCTGTACTTACTGAGGAAATCCATGCCCAGTATGACGTCGAAGTCTTGCATCGCAAGGACTATTAGATCGACATATAGCTCTCGGTCTGAAATCTTGATTGACACAGTCCGGAGCCGCTGGGTGGATTCCATGATTTCCCCTGAAGGAGAGTTGTCAGAATCTGGACTCCCAACTCTCTGCAGGCACCTGTAACTTACTAGCAAAAGGTACTGATACGAAAGAATGGGTCGCCCCAGTGTCAAACAGTGTAGTAGCTAAATGCTGAAAAATAACTATTTGACCTGTTACGACCGTGGAGGCGCTGGCAGCTTCTTCCTTCGTGAGGGAAAAGACTCTGGCATTGGTTGAAATTGGTGCTGCTTCCAACCCTCCCTGACTGATCTGAGGTCCCTCTAGTATAGTAGGCATGTAATGTAACTAAGGCTTGCCTCCATGCTGTACGGACTGCTGAGGAAGTACCTTAAACTTGTTTGGGCAGTCTTTGGATCTGTGTCCCTCTTGTCCACATGAATAGCACCCAGTTACACCCAAAAGGCATTCTCCTGGATGGGTCCTTCCACACTTAGGACAAGGTGGATACCTAGCTTGCTTGTTCTCTGGGTTTCCTTTTTGGCTGCCAGGCCACTGCTTCCTTTTGTGGTTCTTGTTCTTCCAGTTCTGGTTATTTGGCTGAGGCCTCTGGCCTCCTGTTATCTTGTTCTCAATCAGGACTGGCTTCTGCTGTGTTTGTTGTGCCTTGATGCTATTCAGATAGTGCTCTGAGATTAGAGCACTACTGACCAACTCCTCGCTGGTCTGGGGTCGGTGCGTCCCGCTGTTCACGTTGAGTGCTATTTCAGGGTTCAGCATGCGGAGCATCAGTCTGACTCGCTCCTTCTCTGTGCTGACTAGCTCTGGGCAGAGGCGAGCTAATCTGTTGAACTTCGCGACTGCTTCTCCCACTGGTAGGTTACCTTGTCTGAACTCCATGAAGTCCTCGTAGTGCTTGTTGGTAACCCGCATGTGGAAGAACTCCTCATAGAACTCTTGCTCGAAATCTGTCCAGCTCATCTGGTTGACTATCCTCTTACTCTTGACCCGCTCCCACCACATACGAGCATCTCCAGTTAGGCAGAAGGAGGCATATTTGACCTTCTCGACTTCTGGCCAGTCAAGAAGCTCCATTGTGCTCTCTAAAGTCTTGAACCAAGCCTGGGCATCCCAGGGCTCAGTCGTGCCTGAGAAGCTTTCAGGTTTCAGCCTCTGCCACTGGACGAGGTATGCTTCTTGTCTTCGATTCACGGCAGGGGTCTCCTGTGGGACTGGTGGAACTTCAGCCACCACTGGAGTCTCCACTTCTGCTGTGGGTGGTGTAGGAGGCACTGGGTGCTGATTTGCCATCAGTGTGGCGATGGTCCTCTGTTGCTCTGTAATCTGAGCTTGCATTTGAGCAATGACTGCCATCAGGTTTGGCTGTTCTGTGCCAGGCTCATTGTTATCTTGAACTGGAGTGTTGTTCCTTGCATTAGGAGCTCGGCCTCTTCTTGTCATCTAATAATGCATAAGGGAATAAGAAATCACTACTACATCTCTAGGTATAAACTTGTCTTCTTACTTAGCAACCTAATATCCATTCTAGGGATTAAACATGATTCCGTGATACTAAGGTATTAAACATGCTTCCTTGTTCTATACACATAGGAGTAAGTACTTAAGCATTTCTCTATACTACAATTAAATAAAGGGCAATAAAAAAAATTGAAACTTAAAACTTTCTTACTTGAAGACGGCGAGGTTGATGCTGATGTGTGTGTGATGCTGGAGAATGGGAACTGCTCTGATACCAACTGTAGCGACCCGCCTTCTCTACCTTAGACGGACCGTTACTTGTCTACTTCTTGACTCTAATGCACGACTAAAATGCGGAACTTTNGTATCAAAGGAAACCTCCCGTCCAGAAGTCCAAAAGCAAATCGATAAGTGTCCTGTATCAAAGGATATCGTTTTAGCTATCATAACAGTTATTAAGTAGCTAACCACAACCCCAAATCCTAATCAACATCCATACTAAAGCAAAGGTCACTAATTATCTCTAATTAGTGATTATCTTATGATTAGGTCGATTCATGGTGTAAGTTAGATTTAATCTAAACTTAACCCTTGCGATCACCGCAACTAAACCTATTCCATAACCCTGATAATTCCAAAACAGATCAATAATCCCAATAATGTATCTCAATACACAAAACATAGGATCAAATGAAATAAAACTAGACAATCATCCCAACTTCCATATAACCCTACACAAGGTTCAACCCCAACCATTTGTAGCACCCTATAGATATATCTCATGATTAAAGGACCAATTCCAATCACAACCCTCCATCCTCTCATAGTAGTTTTACAAGACAAAATGGAACAAATAAACTTTCCCAACAACACTACTTCCAATTTGGAGCTCACAACACAAGTGGAACAGAACATTAACAGCACACACATAATCCCAACAAGCAACATCGGATTTCCCCATCGGATTTCCCAAACCAAAGCATTACCAAGATCATTAGCAAAATCCACTAGTTAGAGCTTAGCACCTAATTCCAATTACCATCCAATTCAACACCCATTTAACCTGTTGATCACGGCTAGGTAGTAGAGAATAGCCAAACCACAAGATCATCAAACACAACACTCTACTGATCAAGAATAAAATCAAAACCGTTTACCAACAATCCAACACAGGAAGCAACCACAACAACTCCAAGATCAAAGGAGCTCACGGCCACAACTCTAATACAAACCGAAAACAAAATAGAGCACATCCCAAACAATGAGCTCACATCAAAGAATTCTATGGAGGCTCACGGCAGTGCACTATAACTCAAGGAAGCATCCCAAACCGAAATCTATATCAGATGAAAACTCCACATAACACATCCAAATTCAAATCATCAAGAACTCATATGATTGCAACAAAACATTTCTAAGTAGAAGCCCCAACTCCTCTCTATGAATTCACGCAAAACTCATCATCCACTCCAATTCAACACTAAGTGAGCTTACCTGAATTGTCGCCACTGGTTTTCTTCCACCGAAGAGCTCAATCAACCATCAAAGTCCTAGCCGCCACAAGGAGGAACTCGAGCACGCGAGGGATGGGATCCTCGAAAGAGAGTCAGAATCTAGGGTCCCCGGCGTCGCGAACTCATCTCCGACAGCAGCTTAGCATCGCCCATCGTCCGCGTGTGTGATGGCGGAAGGAGGAGTGCCCTTCGACTTGGAATTAGGCTACGGCTAGGGTTCACGAAGGAACGGAAGAAGAAGATCGACTCGGCTTGGCTGTGGGCGGACGGAGAAGAGCAGCGAAGCAGACGGCGTCGGCGAAACGCTGCAGCTAGGGCATCGCGGAAGAGTCCGAGAGGAGGAGTCGGGGGTGGCGGCGTGCGAATGAGAGGAGAAGGGGGCAGAGGGATTTAAGTGTGGCCATATTACACATAAGCCCCTCATTTTTTTTTTACTAATCTCAAATCAGCCCTTACAACTTATGTTTCAAAAGGAATTTTAGCCTCCAATTTCAATTTGGGTCCCGAAATCCGTAAATCTTCTTTCGAAAAATTTTCTGGCTCGCGCTAAAAGTGTCAGATTTAACATTCTCCCCTACTAATAAAAATTTGGTCCCCAAATTTCATCTTTCCTCATACGGCACACACTAGTAGCTAAACATGTCCGTACTCATCATGAGTAACCACTTCATCTGATACCCTAAGGTTACAGTACTACGAAGCAACTAGTGTTATTAATCCAGAGGTTATCATTTAATAACCAGCATCTGAACAACTATTCAGTCATTACAACTATCCAGGGCATTCAATCCTGAGATCACTGACGCCAAATCTATACTCCGATCCTCGAACGTAAAACGTTCAAATTCATGAATATCACCCAAGTATCCCCAAATCAATAACATCCTCTCCAAACATCACAAGTCATATATATTGGTATATATATATCCTCTAGACCATCAGAAGATCACATATAATTTGAAGATGGTGCCAATAAGTCGTACCATATGCTGCTAACAATAACAGACTTTCTAAATAATCAACCACTGAAAAATCATTTATCCACCCAATGATTCATCCTAAAACTACATATCCATCAAAACTTAGGTCTCACAATATCTACTAATAGAATCCTCAAAGCACAAAACATCATAGAGATTCGTCAATCTCAATCCACCTATCAACACCAATAATGGGTCATACATCCCGATATACTATCGAGATTATCTAACCACGAACACTCGATCTATGAGTCAAAACCCCTCATAGAATCACGTACAATGAACGAGTCGACCAACCATCGGCTCGTAACCCAATATTCTCCGATTCCTTCACTCAAGGTTCAGAAACCTCCGAGTTTCCACTCCATAACATACAGACACGCTATCTCTGATGAGTATCTCAATATAATCACGATGTGATTCTTTGCTCCCTGTCAATTATCCTCAACATCTTCCACCCAGAGGTGGTCTAACCTCGTAAGTGATTTGCATCAGTGCAAATCATAAGTTCAAAATTACCTCCTTGGTTATCCAACCGAGTACCAACGATAACTCGCAAGTGTCAAGCACATAGCTCCACACTTCCCCGTACCAGCTCAAGACATCCATCACACGTACATTCTAGGTCATCAACAGGTACACATGATCCATGGTCAAAGTCCTCATCGAATAGGATGTATCAATCCTCTACTAACGATGATAGCATATAGCTAATGCTACCCTTCTACATCCATGTAGGTCAGAAACCCTAGTCGTGCCGTCCAGGTCACCTAACCAGGCACATGCAACCCAAATATCTGAAATTCCTTACACTAGGATAAGTCGATCCTATACCGATTGAGCCAACTACGGTAAGCAGCTCCAGTTCTCGCTCAGCTAATAATAGCTAAAACACATACTACATATAGTATGGTCTGGAAAAATCAAATTCCTTAACCTCCAATAGGTTGTCAACATACTCGACCTTGGCTTTCCGACTCAACAATCAGTGCCACTAGAGAATTTACATTCTCCACTCCAAGATCGCATCCGCGACAAGCCAACTAATGGCCTTCATGGTTGATCTTGACCATGATTACTATAAACTAATGGACCTTAAGTCATCAGACCTAACCAAATTAAAACAGTACGTACTAGGCAAGTACAGAAATAGTAACATGATTCAATAACATGTGAGGATTTCTAAATCATACCTAAATATACAGGTATAATAACATGATTCAGTAACATGAGAGAACTACTAACCATACCTAAATATACAAGAGTGGTAACATGATCCAATAACATGTGAGCATTTCTAAATCATACCTAAATATACAGGTATGGTATCATGATCCAATAACATAAGAGAATTTCTAAACATACCCTACTAGAGTAAGGGATACAAGAGATGAGAAGAAATACCTGTCGCCTGAAGAAGTCCCATCGCACCAAGTCCCAAACAACCACATCGAGAAAACTACTCCGAACAAATCCGAAAAGACTCGTAAAACCATTAGACACCGTAATCCACAAGTCCTCAAGGTATCCGACAACCTGAGCTCTGATACCAAAATAAATTGTCACGCCCAGAAACCCAGGAGCCGCTGCTCCAATATAAAATCGGGCAGCACCTCCCCTGTCCGGCGGACAATTTACACATACACACAACAACTATAACAACACCACGCAGTTTATATTTGGCCTCAGGCCTCCAAAATAGATAAACACAACATAAAACACAAGACAACAAAGTAGATCATACCTGACTGCGGACCGGTCCGACTTATGACGAAACAACAAATACAACAACACTCCCAAGACATATACAAATCCAATAACTGAATATGAAAACATAGACACTGCAAAGTACAACACAAAACATGTCGCGATGGGTAGGGACTGGCTGCTGGGCTCTTCTGGCGACTCCAAGTATCTCAACCTGAAATAAAAACATATGGCAACGGGGTGAGTCCATAACTCAGCGAATACCCAGCAGATATGCGTAGAAAGTTATAATAACAATAGGAGTCTACGCTGATACAGTTTCATATGAACAATAGGGAAAGACAAGTACTGAAGATACTGAGTAGATACATACCAGAATCCATCTATCCTGCAGAGGGTGAACTAAATCCCTATGGAACAAGTATAACATATAAACCAAGGTATACAGGTATCCAGTATATGCATGTAAATCAAGTGTAGCAAATAAATGCAGCAAATACAATCAAGTGCACAATGCATCGTATGCATATGATGCAATGTCATGGTCACCCCCTAACACCAGTCAAGCCACCGAGACAGGCGATACTGTGTCAGCCGAGTGGGTAGAGCTGTGACACTGTACGCACCCTGCTATCACTGCTCCTGAGTGACCGAGTGGACAGGATGCTGGTGGAGTGAACACTCCGCCCCATATATATATGGGCGAGATATCTCTCTCATCTTCTCTGGTCTATGGGAAGAGAAGGGATCCCTGCTTGCTACCACGCTCCAAAACCACTACCCATGAGCGGTTGAGCGGAGCAATACAGAGCAAATGCACACACGCTACGGTATCCACTAACCCATGAGTGGCCGTGTGTGCATATCATGTGCCGAAAAACGATTAGGCTCAACCACAAGGGAGTCGCTGATCGCCGGCATGCAACAATGCAAGGATGGTGTATGATAGATACACATACCTCCCTCCCAAGTCCTCAGTATACTAGGTCTCAGTCTGAAATCCTATAACAGGAAATACAGTTAACCTACAAGGTATACTGGCCGAAAACTACAGATCCCTCAAGGTCAAAGGCAGGATATACATCACGATCTCTAAGCATACATATAGATATGACACTACCTGATACTGTAGGGAACTAACCGCATAATAACTCAGGGATAAACCACAGGTATCCAGGACAGGCATAATAAACAGGGATAAATAACAAGTATCCAGAACAGACATGATAACTCAGGGATAACTAACAAGTATCCAGGAAAGGTATAATAACTCAGGGATAACTAATAAGTATCCAGAACAAACATGATAACTCAAGGATAACTAACAAGTATCCAGGACAGGTATAATAACTCAGGGATAATAAATAAGTATCCAGAACAGGTATAATAACTCAGGGATAACTAATAAGTATCCAGAACAGACATGATAACTCAAGGATAACTAACAAGTATCCAGGACAGGTATAATAACTCAGGGATAATAAATAAGTATCCAGAACAGGTATAATAACTCAGGGATAACTAAATAGTATCCAGAATAGGTATAATAACACAGGGATAACTAAATAAGTATCCAGAACAGACATGATAACTCAAGGATAACTAACAAGTATCCAGGACAGGTATAATAACTCAGGGATAATAAATAAGTATCCAGAACAGGTATAATAACTCAGGGATAACTAATAAGTATCCAGAACAGACATGATAACTCAAGGATAACTAACAAGTATCCAGGACAGGTATAATAACTCAGGGATAATAAATAAGTATCCAGAACAGGTATAATAACTCAGGGATAACCAAATAGTATCCAGAATAGGTATAATAACTCAGGGATAACTAAATAGTATCCAGAACAGGTATAATAACTCAGGGATAACTAAATAGTATCCAGAACAGCCATGATAACTCAAGGATAACTAACAAGTATCCAGGACAGGTATAATAACTCAGGGATAATAAATAAGTATCCAGAACAGGTATAATAACTCAGGGATAACTAATAAGTATCCAGAACAGACATGATAACTCAAGGATAACTAACAAGTATCCAGGACAAGTATAATAACTCAGGGATAATAAATAAGTATCCAGAACAGGTATAATAACTCAGGGATAACTAAATAGTATCCAGAACAGGTATAATAACTCAGGGATAACTAAATAGTATCCAGAACAGGTATAATAACTCAGGGATAACTAGCAAGTATCCAGAACAGGCATAATAAACAGGGATAGCGTATAATCTTACTGCTATCTATAACAGTCTATGCATAACAAAATGACAATATCAGATAGATAAGTCAAAGGGTACCCGCCTCCAAGTAGGAGTCCGTATCAAAGGAGAACCTCCCGTCCAGAAGTCCAAAAGCAAATCGATAAGTGTCCTGTATCAAAGGATATCGTTTTAGCTATCATAACAGTTATTAAGTAGCTAACCACAACCCCAAATCCTAATCAACATCCATACTAAAGCAAAGGTCACTAATTATCTCTAATTAGTGATTATCTTATGATTAGGTCGATTCATGGTGTAAGTTAGATTTAATCTAAACTTAACCCTTGCGATCACCGCAACTAAACCTATTCCATAACCCTGATAATTCCAAAACAGATCAATAATCCCAATAATGTATCTCAATACACAAAACATAGGATCAAATGAAATAAAACTAGACATTCATCCCAACTTCCATATAACCCTACACAAGGTTCAACCCCAACCATTTGTAGCTCCCTATAGATATATCTCATGATTAAAGGACCAATTCCAATCACAACCCTCCATCCTCTCACAGTAGTTTTACAAGACAAAATGGAACAAATAAACTTTCCCAACAACACTACTTCCAATTTGGAGCTCACAACACAAGTGGAACAGAACATTAACAGCACACACATAATCCCAACAAGCAACATCGGATTTCCCCATCGGATTTCCCAAACCAAAGCATTACCAAGATCATTAGCAAAATCCACTAGTTAGAGCTTAGCACCTAATTCCAATTACCATCCAATTCAACACCCATTTAACCTGTTGATCACGGCTAGGTAGTAGAGAATAGCCAAACCACAAGATCATCAAACACAACACTCTACTGATCAAGAATAAAATCAAAACCGTTTACCAACAATCCAACACAGGAAGCAAACCACAACAACTCCAAGATCAAAGGAGCTCACGGCCACAACTCTAACACAAACCGAAAACAAAATAGAGCACATCCCAAACAATGAGCTCACATCAAAGAATTCTATGGAGGCTCACGGCAGTGCACTATAACTCAAGGAAGCATCCCAAACCGAAATCTATATCAGATGAAAACTCCACATAACACATCCAAATTCAAATCATCAAGAACTCATATGATTGCAACAAAACATTTCTAAGTAGAAGCCCCAACTCCTCTCTATGAATTCACGCAAAACTCATCATCCACTCCAATTCAACACTAAGTGAGCTTACCTGAATTGTCGCCACTGGTTTTCTTCCACCGAAGAGCTCAATCAACCATCAAAGTCCTAGCCGCCACAAGGAGGAACTCGAGCACGCGAGGGATGGGATCCTCGAAAGAGAGTCAGAATCTAGGGTCCCCGGCGTCGCGAACTCATCTCCGACCGCAGCTTAGCATCGCCCATCGTCCGCGTGTGTGATGGCAGAAGGAGGAGTGCCCTTCGACTTGGAATTAGGCTACGGCTAGGGTTCACGAAGGAACGGAAGAAGAAGATCGACTCGGCTTGGCTGTGGGCGGACGGAGAAGAGCAGCGAAGCAGACGGCGTCGGCGAAACACTGCGGCTAGGGCATTGCGGAAGAGTCCGAGAGGAGGAGTCGGGGATGGCGGCGTGCGAATGAGAGAAGGGGGCAGAGGGATTTAAGTGTGGCCATATTACACATAAGCCCCTCATTTTTTTTTACTAATCTCAAATCAGCCCTTACAACTTATGTTTCAAAAGGAATTTTAGCCTCCAATTTCAATTTGGGTCCCGGAATCAACAAATCTTCTTTCGAAAAATTTTCTGGCTCGCGCTAAAAGTGTCGGATTTAACAAGTACTCTTCCTCTGAGTCTTAAGATTTGATTCAGATCAAAAGAATAATCTAATAATTTTTAAAATAAATAATTTAATACTTGTCAAATATTGACTCAGACTCCCCCTAAAACTGACACGTCCTAGGAGTCCTTTTAGATCATGAAGTGGACCTTCCTCTGTGTCTTTAGGGTGTATCAAAATCAAACAAGACAGATAAATTTTACAACATAAACCTTTTTCGAAAAACACAAGTGATAACGATTTAAAGATCAGTTTTCGAAAAGTATTTTCAAATAATAGTAATTTTTTCAGTGTTGTTTTCGAAATAAAAAAAATCACTCCCCCTGTATCTGATACCGTTTGACTCTATCTAAGTGCCTTAAGGAACTTTTAGTCTTGTCCTAAGAGGCTTGTGTCTAATTGCGTGAGTCAACCAATTTTTGAAGAGATATAATTTTTGAAAAACGTATAATATATATATTCAATCAGACAAGCATGAATTCCATAAAAACATTATTATGTTGAAACATTATTTTGAAAATATATTTTTAGAAAAATATTCTAATGATTTTGAAAAACAATTTTGAAAAATATTTTTCAATTTATTAGTCCTTAACATCTCACCCATTTTAGATGTATCAATATAACAAGCATAGTTGCCTTATAGGTGTATTGTGAGATGCTTGAATCATTTTTCTTAATTTATTAACTCTAAGAATTAATTGAAGCTTATGTTAGATTTGAATTTGACAAGAAGTAACTTGAATTTGAATTCAAAAATTGGCTTCCAGGTCTTGGCGAGGCACTAGGCCTTCTTTGGCCATAGCCTTATTGGATCATCAACCCTTTCCTTGACAAAGCCTTTTAATGAAATTTCATTTTCAAAATTACTTTTTGAAAAATTCTGGTCTAACTAGTTTGGGTCTTGGATCGGTAGCTTCGGCTAGTTTCACCAGTCTAAAGAGACCAAGTATACTTGATCTTATTAGAATTGGCTTCCCTAACGTACTATCATCTCACCGCCACCCAATACTAGGTTGATCAAGTTTCAATTATTCTTTTTCTTATAGCCGTTCTAATATATGCATGAAATTTAAATATGAATGACATATCATATATTTTAAAAGAATAGCAGATACATGTTATGGCAGTTGTGCATGAGTCAAACAAGTCAAATAATTTTATTTAAGTTTTTAAAATGTATCAAATTCCCGATTTGATACATGTCGAGTGAACCCGCGAATATGTCAACCCACTTTGACATATTTAATGATATTAATTTTAATTGTTATAGTTTGGGTAAAATTTTATTTTAGTTTGAGTTTAAGTTATTTAAGATTTTAGTTGAATTCAGGTTAATTAAGAATTGACTGAATTAATTAATCAATTGAGAATTATTTAAGTTTCAATTAATTTGGATTAAATTAAATTTGAATTTGAATTTAATTTAAGTTTGAATTTGAATTTAAGTTTAAATTTAAATTTAATTTAACTTTGAATTTAATTTAAATTTAAATTTGAATTTCGAATTTGATTTAAGTTTAAATTTGAATTTAATTTAAATTTGAATTAAGTTTAACTTGAATAATTTAATTTAATTTAATTAAGATTTAATTAAGATTTAATTTGAAATTATTTAAAATTTAATTTGAAATTAATTAAGATTTAATTATGATTTAATTTGAAATTATTTAAGATTTAATTATTTAAGATTTAATTTTGAAATTAATTAAGATTTAATTTGAATTTAATTAAGATTTAATTAAGATTTAATTTGAATTTAATTAAGATTTAATTAAGATTTAATTTGAATTGAATTTGAGTTAATTTTAATTTCATTTGAATTAATTTGAATTTAATTTGGATTTTATTTGAATTAATTTGAATTTAATTTGGATTTAATTTGAATTTAATTTGAATTTAATTTGGATTTAATATTTAAGTTAATTTAATTTGAATTTAATTTGGATTTAATGTTTAAGTTAATTTAATTTCAATTAATTTGAATTAATTTAAATTTAATTAGGATTTAATTTGAATTAATTTTGAATTTAATTTGGATTTAATTTGAATTAATTTTGAGTTTAATTAGGATTTAATTTGAATTAATTTGAATTTAATTAGGATTTAATTTGAATTAATTTGAATTTAATTATGATTAAATTAGAATTTAATTGGGATTTAATTAAAGTTTAATTTAATTGGGATTTAATTAAAATTTAATTCGAATTTAATTAGGATTAAATTTAAGATTTAATTTGAATTTAATTAGGATTAAATTTAAGATTTAATTCGAATTTAATTAGGATTAAATTTAAGATTTAATTAAGATTATAATGATTAATTAATAATTATGGGTTTAAATTCATCATTTTCATTATTTCAAAAATTTCTTCTTCATTTTTATCTTTATTTTCAAGTTTTTCTAATAATTTTGATTTATTTGAATTTTTATAATTTTTATTGATTATGACCTTTATCTTAGAAAATTCTATCTCCTCCTCAAGATTAAATTTTTCAATATCCTCACAGTAGGTGGAGTAAATTGGGCCACTAGTTAAAGTTTTATAATAATATTCAATATTATCTATGATTAAGTTATTATCTAGGAGAATTTTATCTTCACCATTATCCATAGAATCATCCTCAGATATATTTTCAACATTAATCTCTAGATTATCTTTAAGATTTTCAGAATTAATTTCTGAATTATCCTTAAGATATTCAAATTTGAATTCAGATTTATCCTTAGTTTTAATTTTATCTGAATTAAAATTATCAGATAAATTATCAGAATTAATTTTATCAGATAAATTATCAAAATTAATTTTATCAGATAAATTATCAGAATTAATTTCATCAATTTCTGAATTGACATTCTGAATTAAACAATTAATTTCTAATATTTTGGTCATATTCACGTTTTGTAATTTAACATGCAAAAAGTTAATTTTACTAAGCAATAAATCTACTTTATCAGAAAAATTAACTACTTTATCACATGGCAGTGCAGGAACTTGTAAAATTTTTGGAACATAAATCTTGTGTACCTTCGCCGGACACTTGTTTTTGTAATGTCCATATTTCTTGCATTTGAAACATTGTACGTGACTTTTGTCCCTCCGGTTTCCTGGCGCTGGTGCCTCCTTCGCCACCGGTGATGTAGACCGAATCTTACGAGTAGGGCACTAATTTTTATAGTGCCCTCTCTCCCTACACGTAAAATAAATAATATGGATTTTAAAATTAGACATTAAAAAAATGTACCTGATTCACCCCTGGGCTCCCCGTCAACTCCGGGCGTCGTTGCTCTGTCGGCGGTTAGTCCGATGAAGAGCGGCTCGGCTCTGATACCAATTGTAGGACCGGTGCCGTCGATAGAGGGGGGGGGGTGAATATCGACCGTTAAAAACTTTCGCGGAAACTTTCGGATCTTCGTTCTAGATTAAGAGTTAGTAGCAGCGGAAAACAAACAGAACGAAGAAAACAATAATACAAGGACACAGCGGGATTATTTACTTGGTTCCCAACCCCCCAGGGTCAGTACGTCCAAGGCCTATGTACTCGGCGTGAGTCCACTATTGGTTTCCTTTCCGGAATTTTCGGAGGCGGAGAAAACCCGTCTTACAGTGTACAATTACACGCAATAATATAGAAAAATTAAGTATGGTAATTAACAAAATGCAAACCAACAAGACAAGGATGAAGCTCGGCCAATCTGGACCTCCGAAGTGCCGCGCACTTCCTCCTGGAGCCTCCCGATCATAGAGCCTCGTTTCTAGTGCGTTGCCATCAGTCAGAATGCTCGGAATGGTTTTTGGAAGTCGTGTCAGAAGCAGAGGGGTCGAAGCCCTTTATATAGGCCTCCTGGGGGCGCCCTGGACGCTGGGGGCGCCCCGGAAGACTCGGTCAAACCTTATCCTTGCGCCTGCCTTGCTGCAGGTGATAAGATCATTGACCAGGGCACCCCGGACGCTCCGGACGCCCCCGTGAGGGCTTATCCTATGTTCTGACTTCGAAACAGCATAACAGCTACGAATCCGGGCGCCCCGGTTGACACCTGTTCTGCATACACCATGTTTCCTGCTTCTTTAGTACAGTCTGGTGCGCCCTGGTTACATGGGGGCGCCCCCAATGATGGGGGCGCCCTGCTTAGGGCCTCCAACCACTTTTTGCCTGGTTTAACTGCTTTGTCTCCGGTTCTTGATACCTGCAAGATACACAAACACAAAGCATGGATACATATAATGTTAGCCTTAGGGACTTGGTTCGGACTTCGGATTTGCACGAAACCCTAGGTCGAACTGGCATGAGTTCCTATCCCCGAGAACTCACCCTTCACCTACTCCTTTCGGGAGACGGTTGCCACCCAGTCCTTCGGGTGGACTTTTGCTTAGCTTCCGATACCTCCGGACCTCGAGACGCCCAAACCCTGACCTGTCTCTACTCCTGTCCTTAGTCATCGCTCAGCTAAGTTGCATAGTCCCTCGGACCAATTCTTCATTCCCTAGCAGTCCTTCGCCAGGTACCTAGCATCCCTTCGCTAGGTCTTTGTTACCAAGCGGTCCTTCACCTGGTGCCTAGCAATCCTTCGCTAGGTCTTCTATGCCTAGCAGCCCTTCGCTAGGTCTTCTATGCCTAGTAGTCCTTCACTAGGTGCCTAGCAGCCCTTCGCTAGGTCTTGGGGTTACGATACCTAGCAGCCCTTCGCTAAGTGCCTAGCAGCCCTTCGCTAGGTGTTGGGGTTTCGATACCTAGCAGCCCTTCGCTAGGTGCCTAGCAGTCCTTCGCTAGGACTTGTGGTTTCGATGCCTAGATTAACTAGGACTTTTCTTCAGCTTTGGTTACTTCTCTCTTACTTCCCCTTTGTCTCTTCATTGTATCACTGACTTAAGTGAATTGTCAAACATTAAAACACTTAAAGAGGAACATCATTGATGCAATTTGCAGCAACAGATACTAATCTCTCCAAAACACTAATCACTCCCCCACACTTAAATCTTTGTCCGTCTCAGGCAAAGTAGCATTAAGAAACATCCCAAACAAACAAATCCATAGAAAAATTTGGGGTTAAGAGTAGGAATAAGGAAAGACAAATAGGATAAACATGATTATTGCTAAAAATTGATGTGGAAAGGGAAACAAATGGATTAGCCTTTATAGATGTGATCCAATCATTGAAATATGGTTTTGAAAGAACCTAAGCAAGTTCTAGAGTTCAATAACATATGTGTGTCACAAATATAAGGCTAATTCTCACTAGGTAAAAATAATTCATCTCAAGTCCTCAATCAAGAATCTAAAACCAAGTAGTACTCAAGCATCCAAGAATTCATCCACTAGCTCAAACCCTAAGTTTTGACAACTAAATTTAATTTATTTTCCAAAAGACTCTAAAATGCTATGGGATAACCTAGATGGATACATTTATTCCTAGTCATGCAAGAAGACGTATTAAAAGAAAAGACATGGTATTTACAATGATTTCTATTCATGTTACTCTACTCACGTATTTATTAGCAAGAACTCATTTTAAAAGTGAAAACATGCAATAACGGAAAAGGCAAGAAAGAACAAACTCCCCTTTATTTCTGACGGTCGGAGTCTATCAAGAAATAACCTCCATCGTGGTAGTGGAGGAGTCTGGATGTGCGAAAGAGCTTCTTCCATTTGTTCAACTTTACGATGCATCACTCCCCCACACTTGGACTTAACCGCAATCTGTTCAGGTGGACGAAGGTTATTTAAATACAAGATCCATTTAAGAGGTAGAGTGTTTTGAATTAAAGTAAAATCATCTCCTCCCTCTTTATTCTTGTTGGAACACCCTCTAGGAGGTTTGAGCCTGTTCAGATGAAGCTCCCACTCCAGAAGTCTTCTGGACCCTGCAAAACCATGTAGTACCCCTCTCAAGCATGCAGGGTAAGAAAGAAATGAAATAATATCAGTCTTTGCGTAAAATGTATCCAAAAATGCATCACATCCAATAAAATCAATTTTAGGCAACTCAAAGAATTTTTCACAATGAATATCTACCCATGATGCATCAAGAAACTTATCATAATCAATGAAATTTATTTTGGATACCTCAATGAGATTTTCACAATTATTTCCCACACAAGATATATCAAGAATTCTATCGCAGCCAATAAAATCAACTTTTGGTACCTCTCTTGATGTTTCCAAAAAAATAAAAGAAATACTTACCTGATCGTGCTGAAAAATACCTGGAGGTTTTACAATGATAGATGTGTTCATAGCTTCCTCCTGGTCAAGTATAGGTTCCATATCATGTTCAAGTTCTAGTAGGCCCTCAACTGGAATAAGTGATCCTTGGGGCTCTGTGCAATCCCCTACACTTTGAATCTCAACAGAAATAGGTGATTCTCGGGGCTCTGTGCAATCCCCTACACCTAGAAAAACCTCTCCAGCTGGAAATGTGTTTGAAAAATCTTCTGAAAAATCCTCAGTCTCAGCAGTAAGTACTCTCTCAGCCTCCTCTGAATCAATAGCTCCTCCAGAAAAATCGGGTAAAATTCCCTCAGCATCTAACTCTGTCTGCTCCAGCTTCTCAAGAATATCCATGCTCCTGATGGAGTGATCCTCTCTCGGATGCTTCATAGCATCGAAAAGGCTAAACTGAACCACCGTGTCTCCGATCTCCATGGAAAGTGTACCAGCATATACATCAATTTTGGTTCTAGCAGTCTTCAGAAATGGTCTTCCTAAAATAAGCGGAGAACGGTGTGCAAGATAATCTCCCTCCATATCCAAGATATAAAAATCTACAGGAAATATTAGCTCCTTTACCTTCACCAAAACATCTTCAATCATACCTGCTGGGCGGGTCTGGCTCCTGTCTGCTAGCTGTATCACCACACCAGTGGGCTGTAAAGGGCCTATGCCAAGCATCTGGAAGACTGACCTGGGCATCACATTAATTGAAGCTCCTAAATCAAGCATGGCATCGTGGAATGTGGTGCTCCCTATCTCACAAGATACAGTAAACATCCCAGGGTCTTCACATTTCTGAGGTATGACATGGATGAGCGATGAAACATTCTTCCCCGGGCTGACCAACTCATTTTCCTTAAGCTTTTTCTTATGAACACAAAGATCTCTAAAAAATTTGGCATACTTAGGAATCTGCTTTATCATAGTCAGCAAAGGTACATTAATCTCTACTTTACTAAAAAGTTTTACCAGTTCATTATATTCCTTGGCTTTCTCCTCCTCCACTTGCTTTTTGGCTTGTGTTCTCCACTGTGGAAAGGGTAGAGGAACCCTAATTTCATCTTCTTTGGCCGGAAGTGGAGAGGCTGATTTTTGGACTGCTGCCCCATGCGAAGTAGCTGCTGTACCTTGCATCTCGCCACTGATTTCTTCTCCGTTTTCCACCAAATTTTGAGGGTTACTTGAGGAAGGAGTTTGGCACGGGCTAGGGGTGGAATCAGCTGAATTTGAAGTCATTTCATGGCTGTTTTGGACTGGAATTGAAGTTGCTATCCGGTTTTCTGAAATTTTAGCTCTTGGACCATTTGGAGATGAAGTAACCTTCCCACTCCTCAAATAAATAGCACTCACGTTTCCTTTAGGATTAGGAATAGTTTGGGAAGGGAGTTGACTTGATCCTTGAGCTTGATTTTGATTAATCCCGCTAGCCAATTGTCCTATTTGCCTCTCAATGTTTTGATTGTATTGTTGTTGTTGTTGTTGTTGTTGTAGAACTTGTTGTATTTGTTGTTGCCAAGCTTGTTGTTACTGCATCATCTGTTGAAACATATCCTCAACCCTCTGTTGGGGCACATTTCCTCCACTTGAGCTTCCATAGCCTCCTTGGTTAGAATAGCTCCTTGATTGACCTTGAAATGATGAAGTATTCGGCTGAAATGGTTGAGCTTGCTGTGATCCTTGAAAACATGGCTGTTGGGGCTGATAGGAGGATTGAAATTGCTGTTGGTAGGGTTGATTAGCGGGCTGACATGCTTGGAAACCTTGCTGGGAGTTGTAGCCTTGAAAGTTCTGATTTTGAAGTGGAAAATTCGGTGATGAGGACTGAAAATTCTGATTTTGAAATCCTTGATCGTAGGGCTGTGAAATCTGATTATAGGGCTGGGAAGGCTGGAAATTTTGTGGGTTTTGAGTTTGGAAAGCTGGAAATGATTGAAAACCTTGCTGCCCTTGATGATATGGCTGGAATTGAGGCTGTGATTGCTGAAATAGGGGCTGCGGTTGCTGAAATGTAGGCTGAAAATTCGAATCCGAAGGCTGGAATTGCTGTGTTTGAGGGTTTTGTTTGCAGAAAGAGTTCCCATATTTTAGGTTTGGGTGATCCCTCTTACCGGGATTGTAAGTAGAGGAGTAAGGATTGTTTCTTGCTGGAAATTGTCCTCTCACCAATGCTGCTACTGTCTCGTCTTGTTGGAGGGTGGGACATGAATCTGAAGTGTGCTCTTGACTAGAGCAAATGCTACACACACTCATCACTGGATTAGCTTGTGGAGTTGCTGAAAGATTTGAACCTTGATTTGCATTGTTAACCTTCAACTGCTTAATAAGTGATGTGATCTCTGCCAATGAATTCCTTATCTCTTTCTGATCAG
The DNA here is from genome assembly GCA_024364735.1 of Boesenbergia rotunda. Lineage (NCBI taxonomy): Eukaryota > Viridiplantae > Streptophyta > Magnoliopsida > Zingiberales > Zingiberaceae > Boesenbergia > Boesenbergia rotunda. Next base: position 154,092 of record JAGFNQ010005815.1, read on the forward strand.
TAGGAACTACCTGAACTTCCCCCACTCCTCTGGTGGTCAAGGCTCTGCTTCCAAATTGTTGGGAATTCTCAGCCATATTAGAAATGAGCTCCCTAGCTTGAGTTGGCGTTTTGTTCACTAGGGCTCCTCCAGCTGCAGCATTTATCATAATCCTGTTCATCTGCAGCAATCCCTCATAAAAGTACTGAATCAAAAGTTGCTCACTGATATGATGCTGGGGGCAACTTGAACACAACTTGTTGAATCTCTCCCAGTAATCATAGAGCATCTCACCCACCACTTGCTGAATTTCACAGATGCTTTTTCTGATTATTGCTGTTCTGGAGGTTGGGAAATATTTTTCCAAAAATGGTTTCTTCATAGAGATCCAACTAGACACGTGCCCCGTGGGTAGATAGTAAAACCAGTCTTTTGCTGCTCCTGTCAGTGTAAAGGGGAAAGCTCTCAGCTTGATATCTTCTTCAGAAATGCCCTGAGGCTTCAAAGTAGAGCATACAATATGGAATTCGTGCAGGTGTCTATTGGGATCCTCTCCAGATAATCCTTGAAATTTGGGCAGCAAATTGATGAGTCCAGATCTGAGCTCGAAATCTCTCGCTAGCTCTGGATAAGCTATGCTGGAGTACTGAAACGAAGCATCTGGTGCTGCGAGCTCCTTCATGGTCCTCTGGTGGTCTGCCATGACACTGCCTGAGTGAGTGAAAATAGTCTGAATAGGAGGGATATCTATAGTCTCAGAAAGAATGCCCTGGCTCTGAAAGTCCTCTCAATCTCAGGGTCGAATTCTTCAAGATCACCACATGTAGACTTGGTCATAAAACCAAAACAAATCGCAGTAAAAGTAGATAAAGATGAAACAACTAAAATCAGATCACCAGATATAACAATAAGCACAAAGATAAATCAAGAAAGATATGAAATAAATGCACAAGCAAAAATCAAACAAATCAACTAGTAGATTCCCCGGCAACGGCGCCAAAAATTTGACGGACCCAAAACAGACTGTCACGAACGTGGGTCTCAAATTTAAATATGAATAAAGCTGGAAACCCTTTTTGCAATCAAGAATATGAAAACGTAGTAAAGGGGCCACAGGTCGTATTTTTTTCTCGGAGCTAGTTGTCGTGTTTGATTCGAGCTTGGTTTATGTGTCGTTTGTGTTTTTGGGTTTCAAATAAGTAATTGGGTTTTGGGTTGTAATTCAGAGATGAAATCACAAAGACAGATAGAGAAACTCAACTATGGAACTTAACCAAGAATTTTACAACTAACTGCAGTTTTTCAGAGACAATTAAATGCAGTATTTACACAAGAAATTCGTGATCATCTAAATGCAAGGCAAATTGATACTCAAACTCAACACTGCTTTAGAGAAATGATTCGGATGCATAAAGGAAAACTTGAATGCAGAACAACAAGTAGCTGTATTTATTCTCAAATCTGAAGATCAGAAAACTTAAGCTGAAAATCTAGTGATTACTTCACATGAATTCAGAAAACTCTCGGGAAAATCAGATTGCAGAAATGGATACTAATTTGCAGCAATGGAGTTGAAGTTTTGCAGAAATTAAGCTAGCATGCAAGCTAAAACAAAATGCAGTAATTGATATGGAATGCTATGTAATTGAAACAAACTACATTGAAAACTTGGAAGGCAGACTAAAACTCGTTGGGCACTAAATGCAGAAACCAAATCAGGTTTATTATGCAGAAACAGGTTCAGAAAAGTGATACGCAGCAGGTTATCAGAAATGCAGATTCAATTTCAGAAAACAGAACCTGCAGCAGAAATACAATTACTGACTAAATGCAGATCAAACAAAGAACTCAGATGCGAAGGCACATATCTAATGCTTAGGAAAAGATGAGAAAGAACTGATACGCACAAATACTCAATTCAGAAATTGATACAGCTGATACACAAGCTGTAACTGTCTGATACGCAAGTAGGAAATTGCAAACAAATGAAATTAAGTAGAGTGTTAACTAAATGAGCTAGCTAACTACTGGAAGAACAAATTCCAACCACTAATTAAGCAGAATCAAACCAGAAAAGTAAACTACAGCAGCTGAAACAAACATTCAGAAACGAAACAGTGCAGAAATGAAATTACAGCTACAAACAATGAAAATTAACTAGCTAAACTACTCCTTAACCCTTCCCCAACTCAAGAGCTCCTTGTTCGTCATACAAGGGAGAACCTCGGACCCGCAAGCTCAACAAATCAGTGGAAGAACTGTCTCTGCTACCGAATCAATTCAATCGAAAACTGCTTCCAACTTCTTCAAACTCACTGTGGTGGCTTGCGATTGGGATTAGGGAATGATCCGAACCTTCCAGGGAACCCCTCTGGATAGCTCGGATGCAATGGCAATGGTGCACAGCTGAGCTCGATGAAATCAGATAACAGAGCTGCTGAAACCTCACGCAGCCCTGCTATTGAGCAAAATCCAATCTGAAAACCTCACAGAGAACTCTCTCCACTGACCTAGCCCTTGCTCTAGTGAAGGATTGAGTGATCACGCCTTCGATTGGATGAAGAACTTGAAGAACACGGAGGAAGCTACTGTTGCGGCGAAGACGCGATGAAGGGAAGAAGCTGTACAAAATTTTGCTTAAGTATTTGGCATTAGACGGTCCAGATTGATCGGAGGAGATCCAACGGCTGATCTTGCTCTGATTTGAGCCAAACTTTGATGATGATGATCTGGGGTCAGGATCTACCCCGTGGTAGCTCGGATCCTCCAGATGTGCAACGGATGATCTAGATCAACCTAATCATTGAATGGACGATCTAGAGCCCTCCGAGCTTGATCCAACGGTTGATTTAGCTCTGATTGGGATGAAACCTTCAAATCTTGATCAGAGTGCTTGATCAACCCTAACCCTAGCTCGGATTGCTTCAAATGGTCCCGGATGGCTCAGATCTAGCCGCTTTTGAATCAGACGACCCAGATTAATCCGAAACTTGATAACTCGATCTGGGTCCACTTCCGACTCAAGTTTGACCCCATATGCCCTAGGTCCATGAACCTTTCCTGCCTACAAAAATAGATCAAAAATTTAGTGGCCAAATAATCCAAATATGTATAAATTTGCAATTAAGTCCAAAATAAAGGTAAGTTCTAAAACCTAGGGTAAAATCACAATTAAGCAAGTAAAAACATGGGTCAAACATGGATTTTAGCAATTAAAATAATCAACAAAATGGTACTTATCAGTATACTAGGCAAGAAGTCCTGGTAAAGGGCTGGGCAAAGAAGTCTTGGTCGACGACTGGGCACCGAAGACCTGACCGGAAGTTGGGCACGAAGACCTGGTCAGGTGGATTGGCAAAAGTCCAACCGGAGGAGCCGGTTGGCAAAAGGTAAACTCTCCTGAGAGGAGTAGGTGAGGACGCGTTCCCCGTCGAGGGAACAGTAGGCGTCGGTTCAACCTAGGGTTCCATTTGGGAGACCCAAAGTCAGAACCAAGACAGCTACGGTTGTAACTAATGACTAACACATTTGCTTGTTGTGTTTTGGAACTAACCTGAGTTGTAGGATCGAAGGACTGATCTTCTGCAAGTGAGGTGCCTCATTGGGGCTAGGCGCCCGGATGGACTCAGGCGCCCGTATGGATATGGGCGCCCCAGTGTGAAGGCAAAATCCAAAACACAGCTGCGAAGCTTCTGTACTAAGGCAGTTCAGGTGCCCGTGAGGTCACGGGCGCCCCCATCAGCTCAGGCGCCCAAGTGGAGATGGATAAGTGCTGACCGAGCCTGCGGATAAGGGTTCGTGCAGGGAAGGCCACGTGTTAGGCGCCCCCATCGTCACAGGCGCCCGTATGAGTACTATAAAAGGGGGTGCACCCCCAAGGCTTCGACATAAATTGCTCTCTACTCTCCAGACACTTTCACTCAAGTGCTGCGCTCCGGCAAAGTTCGACTTTGAGATTCTAGCACCGACGATGACCCTCTACTCCAAAATTCGATCCAGCTCGGGCGTCGGTAAACTTTAATTACGAAAGTGTTGTTAGTTTAAATTTCCAATTCTATATCTGTACTATCATATTGTAAAAGTTTTATCGAATATAGAATTGTCCAAAGTAAACGGTCAAGGACCGTGGGCCTTGGAGTAGGAGCCGACTGCGACTCCGAACCAAGTAAAACTGACTTGCATTCGTGTGTTCTGTTATTTTCCGCTGCGTATATTCTTGAACGGTCCGAAAATTTTATAACGATATTCACCCCCCCTCTATCGTTTTCTCCGATCCAACAAGTGGTATCAGAGCGGGTGGCTCAAATTTGGTGCAACCACCAATTTGAGAGTTTTTTCAGATTTTACGAAATTATTTTAATTTCTTTTTCGAATTTTTCTCGTTAATCAAGGTTGGTGCAACACCACTCGACCGTTTTTCATTTTTTTAAATTTTCTTCCGCACTACTAATCCAAGACCAAGTCTTGGAACAAGTTTTCTCTATTTTTGTTTTTTTCAGAGATTATTATGGTCATGCAAGAGGGTTTTAGCACAGCTAGACCACCGCTCTTCAGTGGAGATGATTTCTCCTACTGGAAAAGCCGGATGGAAGTCTACCTGAAAACTCACGTGGATATGTGGATAATAATCCAATCTGGCCTCGAAATCCCCAAGAACGCAGAAGGAGTGGCACAACACTACTCTGAATGGGATGCCTCACTGAAGAAAAAGATCGAGGCTGATGCAAAGGCAACCCAGACTTTGCAGTGCAGATTGACCAAGGAAGAGATGAACCGGGTGGGTCCCTTCAACAACGCCAAAGAACTCTGAAGCAAACTGATTGAGTTGCACGAAGGTACCTCTGACACCAGAATCAACAAAAGGGATATGTTGCTGAACAGACTATACACAATAAAGATGAATGAGGGTGAATCAGTAGCACAACTCCACGCCTGAATCCAGGAGCTGATGAACGACCTGCACACAATCGGTCACAAGGTAGAGAACCGTGACCTAATCAGGTATACCTTAAATGCATTCCCAAGAAATACTCTGTGGGCATCTATGGTAGATGCTTACAAGGTTTCTAGGGATCTTTCAAAAATTAAATTAGATGAACTGTTTTCAGAATTAGAATTACATGAACAGACTAACTGCACGATAACCGAGAAAGGTATTGCTTTTTTTGCAGGTAAACCCCAAGGAAAGGTAGACAAGAAAAAGCCTCAACCTACATCTAGGTTTGACTCAGACTCAGAAGATAGTGAAGGGGAACGACCCAAGTTGGTGCGGCTAGCTCGGGACTACTACAAGGAGCTGAAGCATCAGACCAACAGAAGGAAAGCAAGCCGACGAAAGGAAGATCCAGCTGAACCTTCAACTGCAAAAGACAAAACAAACGTCACCTGCTACGAATGCAACAAGAAGGGTCATTACAAATCAGAGTGCCCCAATCTAAAGGACGCCAAGAAGACTAGAAGGAAGAAGGCTCTTCAAGCCACGTGGGATAAATCTTCCTCCGAAGAAGAAGAAGAGGCCCCACAATCAAATCTTCTCGCCTTAACCGCTTCGGAAGACATCGACACCGGATCAGAATTGGAGCCAGACGACGGAAGACTCACAATATCGAAAAATGGCCAAATAACAGTAAGAGGTTATTCCGAAATTGAATTATCAAAATTAATAGCTTATTTATCTCGTAACTTGGCGAAAGCCAAAATCCAGGTCGAGTCCCTCCGACAGGAAGTAAAACTCCTGAAAGAGGAAGCCGACTCTAGATCCTTGACCGAGAAGGTTCAAGAAGGAACCTCTACTCAAGTTAAAAAGCTTGAGAATGAGAACTCCTCCTTGAAAACTCAAGTCAAGGAGCTCATAGTGGCTTTAGAACGGTTTACATCGGGTTCCAAGGGTCTTGACATGATCCTTGGAAAACAGAAGTCCGTTCTTAATCGATCTGGGTTAGGATATCAAACCAAGTCGAGACAACAGTCATATTATGTTGTATTGAACCAACCTAGAGCCAAAGTTCAAGATGGGTCCCCAAGCTTTGCTTGAACAACCAAGCTGGACCAAACCAGTATTGGATCCCCAGGGACAAGATTCACATCTTGCCTAATCATTATCGTGGCTTTAGTCTAGGGGGAGCCAATATAAAAATAATTTTCATAATTAGATAATTTTTTTTAATTCCTTAATTTTAATTGCATGCTTGCTTCTTCATTTCTTTCTGCAAATTATTATGCTTAGACCTATGACTGGTTAGACTAAGGACTAAAATGATTTAATTAAAATTTGAACAACATAGTATTGGGTGGAGGTGAGATGATAGTACGTTAGGGAAGTCATTTTGGTGGAACTAGCCGAAGCTACCGATCCAAGACCCAAACTAGTTAGACCAAAATCTTTCAAGAAGTAACTTGAAGATGAATTTTCAATAAAAGGCTTTGTCAAGGAAAGGGTTGATGATCCAATAAGGCTACGGTCAAAGAAGGCATAGTGCCTCGCCAAGACCTAGAAGCCAATTATTGAAAATCAAATTCACTTTACTATTGAAAAATTTGAATCTAACACAAATTTCAATTAATCTTAGATTCAACCACTTTTTCAAAATAAACTTAAAACTTAATTATTTTTTAATTAATTCAACCTTTCAAAATTTAATCATGCTTTTCAAATTAAAATCTTTATTTTTGTTAAAAACTGTCTCACAAAACCCATAAGGTTAACGTGATTGATAACTATAGACTGGGTGAGATGGTTAGGACCTAATTTAAATTTATTTTGCTCCACACTAATTCATCTGATTTTGTACTTTTGTCAAGTAAAAATATTGAATCATGCAAATTAGAGCTTAATTGATTTAATTGTTGGTTGGTCAAAAGAGTCAAACCGGGTCAAAATAGTCAAACCTGGTCAAACAATCAAACTGGTCAATAGTCAAACCCTGGTCAACATGGGCGCCCGTGACCTGTCGGGCGCCCCCGACTTTATCTTCAACCAAGATAGCTAAAGTTGTCAAACCCGACACTGCTGACCCGGGCGCCCGTTACCTATCGGGCAACTAAACCTTTGTCTTCATCCAAGGTAGTCAAAGTCTGCCAAAAGCTGACTACTGACTCGGGCGCCTGTGACCTTACGGGCACCCCAATGAACACGGGCGCTCGACCCTTCACGGCCGCCCGTATAACCCTATATAAGGAGCATGGCTCCTTCTTCTTTCCCCACACCAAAACCGAAATCCTCCTTCACTTCTCTTCTTCCCAGGGCCCCCGGACGCTCCTTCCTCGTCTTTAAATGCTCTACTATGAAAATGCTACCCCGGTATCAATTTTATTATGCATTCTCAAGTAATTTCTTTTATTATTTCGTTTATTAGATGCATAATTTTCTTTTACATACTTAGAAAACATCGCGTCTCTCAACCTAACCCCGTGGCCGAACCTAGCCCTGACCTACCCAACTTGGAATTGTTTAACAAGTTTGCCCAAACAACCTATAAGCCCATAAAGACTAGCTTCCTAAATAGACAATTCTTTACCCAATCTTGCCCATTAGCTATGAATGCGATCAACTTCTATCAACTAGATCATCTAGTCTTCTGCACACATCCTGTGAACTCGACCCTGTGTGCAGAATTTTACAATAACCTAGTCAAAATTGATGACCTGCTCTACTCTACCACCGTAGAAGGCACTCCCCTAACCATCTCTCCAACTTTGTTTAATCGGTTTCTCGGACTACGTCAGTCGCAATCTACCTTTTGCTTCTATCCTCCGACTGACCCTCCCTTCGCACCCCCCTATTCGCACATCACTCTAGACACTCATTACTCCTATTTCTTTAGAGATGTACGGAACCCATTAGCACGGAGGTTTCAGTCCGTTGACCTCCAAGTCCAGAATTATGCCCTCTACTGAGTTATAGTCCGTTGTGTACTCCCACTCACCACCCGAGATGTCGCAACCATGCGACTGTTTCACACTTTTCTACTCTATGCCATGATTCATCAGTTAGATATAGACATAGGCCTCCACATATTCCACACCATCATTTACGCATCGAGTGTATCTACTCACGATCGAGTACGTACTCCCTACTGCCATGTTATCACCGCCCTTCTTCACTACCATGGTCGCGATATCACTGTCGGGGAAATTATCTCGATGACTGAGTTCAATGAAATAGGGTTTAGAAACTTCTCTTTAGTGGGGATAGACGTTTCGGCCATAGGGGTCATATCATGGAGACGAGAGAGAGCTAGACGGCAGGATGACTCCAACGAGGAGGTGGAGGTAGACGTAGCCGATCTCGCAGCCGAGATCAACGAGCACCTATAGGAGCCTCCCCCACTGACCACCGATCAGCGCATTACACTATTGCAGACGGAGGTGCACAGCCTCAGGGAGGAAATGGAGGCCCATCACGCAGAGTATATGGAGGCAAATGAGGTCCATTACATTAAGTATATGGATACCCTCCGAGCCGATCGAGAGACAAATGACTCACGATACAATGAAATGATGTCGTTGTTTCGATCGTGGGAGCCTGGCTCATCTGATCCTCCTGGCCCTTCTTCTTAGATTAGAGTGACATTTTCAGCTATCTCAGTGTTTTGTAGACTATTTGACTATCCCTACTGAGTAGGGTTGACTTGTACTTGACTATGGTTTGACTTTGCTGGTCCTACTATTGACCAGATGACTCTTATGCATTTATCAGATTTACTTGTTGATTACTTGCCATTTCAATTAGTATGCTAAGTCAGATACCTAATGTTATGCTTGTTGGGACCGGGTGCATGTTGACATGGATACGGGTTCGTAATTTTAAAAAATAATTACGTGCAGCGGAAGAATTAGCATAAATAATTTTTCAAATTATTTTAACCACGTATCTAGCATGCAACCTTATGATGTGTGGACATGATCATAAATTAAAATTTTGCAGAAAGTAAACTAATTTACTCAATACCTCGCGTAACTCGAAGTAAGGGACGAGATCCAACCGTAGCGTCCCTTGGAAGCTCCGCCTCTATTCGCGTCCACGCCGAGTTTTCTTCGGGATGACTTCGCAAAGCCACGAGTTTCGTGCTGACAAGAACTACTAGATTCTCCAAAGGCACGACAAGAATATCAAGAGAGAGATGGAAACTAACCACCAAAAGAAAAACGGAATCATGATTCCGGGAGGAAGGAAGGAGTCGCGCCCCGCTTCTTCTTCTTCTTCGGCCTCTTCTTGGAGGTGGCGCACGGCAAGGGAAGGGAGGGCAGCTGGCCCTAGGTGAGGGAGAGGGTAGCCGGCCCTAGAGGGAGAGGGAGAAAAGGAGAGGAAGAGAGGCTAGGCAAGAATCCTTGATCTCTTGAATTTATTTCTAAGCCTTGCCTTTGCACCTTTATATAGTAGCCTCTTTATCGCCAAGTCTCCTTTTAACGGAATAAATTTTTCATAAGAAATTTATCTTATAAATTTTCTATGAATTATTCCGTTATTCCAAGTTTTTATTATAACTTAATTTATAATAAAAACAACCATGTCTCCCCTTTTATTATGGAATAAAATTTACAAGAAATTTATTATATAAATTTTTCTTATCATGGAAAAATCAATTCATAATTGATTTTATAAAATAAAATAAACCAATCCATGGTTCATTTTAATTTCCATAAAAAGAATAAATTTCTATAAATTTCTTTATATAAATTTCTTTATCCATAATTTTATAAAACAAATCACGCTCGATTTATTTTATAATTTAAACCAAACACTTTGGTTTCCCTTTTTATTAGGGCCGTCCAAACCAAAGAGGGTGGGGACCCTCTTTGGCCGGCCAAATCCAAGCCATCGCCTCACGAATTAAACTCATTTAATTCGTCCAATAAGCCTTCAAAAGACTTAGCCATTTTAAGCTTCCGATGCGTCTCTGATTAATTCAGATTCGACTTATCTCTCTTGATCGAAAAATCCAATTTTCAACTCATTTTAAATCCCTCGGATTACTCGTAGTGCGTGTGACTAAATAGGCTTTCGATTTATGTTGGCCGTCTATAATCAACCAATTATAGAACGATCATGAGTGGCACCTAGTAGTACATCATGACCCCCAATTAATCGAAAGATCAACGGTTGACCTCAGAAATAATTCTGAAACCCTTCAGCAGCTATAATGAGTCATGCCTCATTCCCTTCACCATCTTATACCCACTTGGTTCAGGACACGGTCTTTGTGTGTCAGTCCCCACTAGGCTGACTACGTCACACCTAGCCCAAGTAATGTCTTTCTCATCCAACGGATTCTAGTTACTCTCATGTTTCTGAGAGATTCATACTCTGAACATGTGATGCTCTGGCCAGAGGCTTCGAGTAACAATTCGACGATAGGCCTTGGGTATACATCTCCTCGCAAGGAGTGGTGAATCCTTTGTAGGATGTTCAAACATCTTCGGGCACTTCGGCTTATACCCAACCATCCTGGGTCCACACCTCCTTAGAGATGCTTGCTTAAGATATCAAAGTATATGTCTCCATGACCAAGATGACTTGAACACCGCAAGTCAAAGGAACATCGCACTTAAGCTGCAGTAAGAACTTCATTGACATATCTATATGTAGATTACCATATGATGTTTTACAGCTAGTCACTCCAATGAACTAGTTCCCTTAACTAGCATTCATGTTTATCTCCGGACATCCCAATGTCACCAGCAAGTGAGAATCAGCTGATTAGAGAATAACCCATGCTAGTCTCAACAGAATTGATAGTGTCCGTATTTATCAATTCGTCGACTAGGGATAATTTCAATACTTCACAATGGCACATGTAGAGATAATCACTAGTTGTGAATTCATCACAAATTCTCTCATGGTATGAATTGTATTGCGGACATTCAGTAAATGAGTTTAAGATCTCAATCAAATACATGAACATGTATACTCAAATAGTGAATATTCATTTATTAAAGTAAATGATTACAATCATAAGGCGATTGCCTTAGGACACTTCTCTCATATTACTAACAATGCTTAGCAGAATAGGACTACTCTACATGTGTTTTTTTTTCAAAAACTGTTTTATTTCTTATCTGTTATTTAATATGATTGAAAAATCATTTTTTTCTTGAAATTTAAAAAGATTTTTCTGACTTAGTTTTTTTAAAAACTTACCCCCTTAAAGACTAGGGCTTTTTCGCAAATGGACTTAGTTTAGGCCCTAACCCTAGAACTGCATGCACCTATAGATCTAGAAGCCAGCATCTCACAAGTACCTTAGGGTACTTTTGATTGACAACCTAGACTGGGTTGAGATGCTTAGGTTTATGCCTTGATTCAAGATGCTTTAAGTCAGTGCATCTACAGTAATTGGGACAATAAATACCAACTGAACAGTAATCAGGTTAAGTGTCAAGCTTAGAAAATCTAACTTGATCAGATCACTTAACTTGACTAACCCAAGTGAAAGCTACTATTTATAACAGTTAGTAAGTAGCTAATTGGGTTAGACATGACCCGAAAGAGAAGAATTTAAATTGATTTGGTCCAGTTTATGCTTAGAATTGGTTCAATACAACACCTTACTTTCTTTACTCTATTTTTTGCTATAATTTTTTTTTGATATATGGCAAAGGGGGAGAGAAAGGAAAGGAGAGAAAATAAGTTATTTTTAAAAATTTTAAATATTTTTTCAAAAACTATTTATCTCCTTTTTCAAAAAGTGAAGTAAGAAAAATACTTGTTTTCAAATCTAAAATCATTTTCTAATTTTCTATGTGTTTAAACTTAAAATCATTTTGAAAATTTTCGAAGTGCTTATAATCAAAATCATTTTGAAAATTTTCTAAGTGTTTAAACTCAAATTCATTTTGAAATTTTCTAAGTGCTTATTTCAAAAATATTTTGAAAATTTTCTAAGGGCTTATCTCAAAAATATTTTGAAAATTTTCTAAGTGCTTTTAATTTAAATCTTTTGAAAATTTTCTGAGTATGGAAAACTTAAAAGGTTTTGGAGATCCTTTTAAGTGTTCAACTTAAAGTCTGGATGGAAATTTTTCTAAGTATCTAACTTGAAAATCTCTTTTGAAAATTTTCTAAGTGTTGAAAACCTAGAAAATCCTTGGGAAAATATCTTTTGAATTTCTCTAACAATAGTCAAGGACTTAGAAGTGTTTTCAAAACCCCACTTATTTTTGAAAAACTCAGGGGGAGAATGTTTTTAGGGGGAGGAAATTAAATATCTTTTAAATTGCTTATTTCTTTAACTTAACTTTTTGAACCGTGTTGCCATAAATCAAAAAGGGGGAGATTGTTGGTGCATGCATCACCTATGTCAAACCTGGGTTTTGATAATGATAAAGGGTTCAGAAGTTAAGGTGTTATTGTGATCTAACATGTTTACTGAGTGTGCAAGAAAAGTCCTAGGTACACTAGGCAAGAAGTCCTGGCAAAGGGCTGGGCAAAGAAGTCCTGGTTGAGGACTAGGTACCGAAGACCTTACTGGAAGTTGGGCACGAAGACCTAGTTAGGTGGATTGGGCAAAAGTCCAACCGGAGGAGCCGGTTGGCAAAAGGTAAACTCTCCTAAGAGGAGTAGGTGAGGACGCGTTCCCCGTCGAGGGAACAGTAGGCGTCAATTCTGTTGGATCGAGAAATGCGAGAGAGGGGGGGAAGTGAATGTCGCAAATCGTTCGGATTTAAAAAAGAGTAAGTGCGCAGCGGAAATAAGACAAAAAAAGCAACACAACGCTAACAAGGTTGTTTTACTTGGTTCGGAGCCTGGGTCGACTCCTACTCCAAGGCCCACGGTCGTTGACCGTTTACTTTGGGCAATTCTATAATGCATAGAATAAGTACAGAAGAGAAATACAAATTGCAATAAGAAATATAACACTTCTGTATTTACCAACTCCCGGGGTAGGCTCGAGTTTCGGTGCAGCGGGAGGTCGACGACGCTTCGGACTTGAGTTGAGAAGTTCCTAGAGCAGAGCGCGGTCGTCGGAGTGTTTGGATGCGTTGAATGAAAGTTGTAGAGCGTGGAAGCGTCGCCGTAAAATGATGCTTTGAAGAAGGGGGTCGAGGGCCCTTTATATAGGGCCTAGGGGCGCCCTGGTCGACGGGGGCGCCCCCCACGTGGCAGCTGATCCGGCTATAGCTTGGTCGCCATCTGATCCCCTTATTCTCGGGATCCGGTTTGACCGGGGCGCCCGGAGGACTCGGGGCGCCCGCATTGACCGGTCAAAAGGCCTCATCTCCTCAGCTTCGCAGAGATGCGCTTCGGCAGCTGGCAGTGGGGGCGCCCGAGACACGCGGGGCACCCGCGACAAGTGGGTTGAAGCGCGTCGAGGTTGTTAGAGACTTGGGTTGACCTTGGGGGTGCCCTGGTCGTCCGGGGCGCCCTGCTCAGCTTCTGCCTCACTCCTTTGAGGCTCTCTGAGCTGCAGATACTCAGTCCTTCGATCCTGTATCCAGGGTTAGTCCAAATAATATTATTTTATACAGCCTTAGCTGTCTTGGTTCTGACTTTGGTCTCCAAAATGGAGCCCTAGGTCGAACCGACGCCTAATGTTCCCTCAAGGGGAACGCGTCCTCACCTACTCCTCTCGGGAGAGTTTACCTGGTGCCAACCGGATCCTCCAGTTGGACTTTTGCCCGGCAGTCCTTCGCCAGGTCTTGAGTTACCAAGCTGCCCTTTGCTTGGTGCGTAGCTGCCCTTCGCTAGGTCTTTTCTTCTGGCAGTCCTTCGCCAGCCTAGCAGTCCTTCGCTAGGGTTTTAGCATTCTGGCGGTCCTTTGCCAGTGCCTAGCAGTCCTTTGCTAGGGCTTCTCCTGTCTGGCAGTCCTTCGCCAGTGCCTAGCCTTCCTTCGCTAGGGCTTTTCCTGTACACTCAAAAAGCTTGTTAGACAACAACTAACCCTTAACTTTTGAACCTTTTGCCAATATCAAAACACAGGTTTGACTTGGGTGCATTCTGCACCAACAATCTCCCCTTTTTGATATATGGCAACCTAGTTCAAAAAGTTAAGGAAAAAATGCTGAAATTGAAATCCTAAGTTAGATTCCCTCCCCCTGGAAGAAATCTCCCCCTAGGTTTTTCAAAAATAGGTGGTGTGAGTTAAGTAATTAGAAGATTTCAAGTTTTGAAAAAGTTCAGACTTAGAAAATTTTCAGTTTGGAAAATTTCAGACTTAGAAAATTTTCAGTTTGGAAAATTTCAGACTTAGAAAATTTTCAGTTTGGAAAAATTTAGACTTAGAAAATTTTCAGTTTGGAAAATTTCAGACTTAGAAAATTTTCAGTTTGGAAAATTTTCAGACTTAGAAAATTTTCAGTTTGGAAAAATTTCAAGCACTATGTTAAGCTTAAACATAATTTCAAAACACATAGTTCAGAGTTGGAAATTTTTTAAAACCTTTAAGCTTAACAATAATTTTAAACAAAACATTAAGTTTCAAAATAATTCAGAGTTTAGAAATAAAACTAACTTTGCTTTTTGAAGAAGACAATGGGAAAAAATTTTAAAACAATTTTTGTTCCCTGTTTCCTTTCCAACTCTCCCCCTTTGACATATATCAAAAATGCAGAAAAAAATTTGCAATGATTAAAGCATTTGCTGTACTGAATCAAACTGGAACCTAAGTCTGGTTAAATCTTTAGGGACGTGTCTAACCCAATTAGCTACTTACCAACTGTTATAAACAGTAGTTTTCGCTAGGATTAGTCAAGTTAAGTGCATTGTTCAAGTTAGATTGTCTAAACTTGATACTTAACTTGATTGTTGTTCAGTTTGTATTTAGTGCCCCAACTACTGCAGATGCACTGACTTAAAGCATCTTGAGTTAAGGCAAAGACCTAAGCATCTCAACCCTTTCTAGGTTGTCAATCAAAGTACCCTAAGGTGCTTGTGAGATGCTGGCTTCTAGATCTATAGGTGCATGCAATTCTAGGGTTAGAGCCAAGGCTAAGTCCATTTCGAAAAAAAACTTAGTTTTGAAGGGGGTAGTTTTTGAAATAAAATTTTAAAACCAAAGTAAAACATTTTTAACAAAGAAAACATTTTAAAATGAATTAAAGCATTTTAAATTAAGGCAGAAGCAAAAAAAAATGATTCTACTCTACTAAGCATAATCCTAACTGCCTTCTCAGTGAGCTGAACTCAGATTCAGGTAGGGGTTTAGTGAATATGTCAGCTAGGTTGGACTTGGAGTCTACATGCTTAAGGACTATTTCACCCCTAGCTACGTGATCTCTTACGAAGTGATGTTTTACTTCTATGTGTTTGGTTCTAGAATGTTGAATTGGGTTTTTGGTTAAGTTAATTGAGCTAATATTGTCAATGTTGACTTGGGTCTGATTGTAGTCTAGCTGAAAGTCCTTAAGAGTGTGCATCATCCATAAGAGTTGAGCTACACACTCTCCTAAGGCTACATATTCAGCTTCAGTTGTGGATAAGGCAACACAGTGTTGCTTCCTACTGCACCAACTTACTAAGCTGTTTCCTAAAAGTTGACAGCTTCCACTTGTACTTTTTCTATCTAATTTACAACCAGCATAGTCAGAATCAGAGTATCCTGACAACTTAAAGGATGAAGTCCTAGGGTACCATATCCCTACATTTAGGGTGCCCTTAATGTATCTTAAAATTCGTTTTAGGGCTGCTAAGTGAGTTTCCTTAGCACAGGTTTGGTACCTAGCGCACATTCCTACTGAAAAAGTATGTCAGGTCTGCTGGCTGTAAGGTATAGTAGACTTCCTATCATACTTCTATAAAGTTTTAGGTCTACTGGTTTGCCATCAGGGTCATTATCTATTTTCACATTTGTGGCCATTGGGGTACTTATACTTTTAGAGTTATCCATTTTAAATTTCTTAATTAGTTCTTTAGCATATTTAGATTGATGTACATAATTTCCATCCTTAGTTTGTTTGATTTGTAACCCTAGGAAAAAGTTGAGTTCCCCAACTAAACTCATTTCAAACTCATTTTCCATTATTGTTACAAATTCTTTTAGAAATTTAGAGTTAGTTGATCCAAATATTATATCATCTACATAAATTTGGGCAATAAATATATCCTTTTCTAAAATTTTAACAAACAAGGTTGGGTCAATTTGACCTTGTTTGAATTCTTTAGAAATCAGGTAATTGGATAATCTTTCATACCAGGCCCTGGGTGCTTGTTTTAGTCCATAAAGGGCTTTACTAAGTTTGTAGACATGATCGGGTTTTTCTATATCCTCAAATCCTGGGGGTTGTCCTACATAAACTTCTTCCTTAATAAGCCCATTTAAGAAGGCTGACTTTACATCCATTTGGTATAATTTAAATCCTTTATGGGATGCAAAGGCTAGTAACATCCTAATAGACTCAAGTCTAGCTACAGGGGCATAGGTTTCATCATAATCCAACCCTTCTACTTGACTGAATCCCTTAGCTACTAAGCGGGCTTTATTTCGGACTATTTCACCTTGGTCGTTTAACTTATTCCTAAATACCCACTTGGTGTCAATTACAGATTTGCCCTTAGGCTTAGGTACTAACTCCCAGACTTGGTTTCTCTCAAATTGGGCTAACTCTTCTTGCATGGCTAGGATCCAGTCAGGATCAGGTAGGGCTTCCTCAATAGTCTTAGGTTCAATCTTTGAAATCATGGCTATTTGACTAGGATTTCTATAGGAAGCTCTAGTTCTGACTCCTAAGGTTGGATCACCTACGATTTGGTCAGCTGGGTGACTTAGTCTGGGTTTCTTGGTTTTTCTAGTACTTGGCTCAGCTTCAGGTCCAGCTGGTCCAATAGGTTCAGTTCTGGGTTCATTGGTTGGTTCAACTGATTCAGAAGTTGGTTCAATTGTTAAGTCATTAAAGGGTTCAATTGGGGTTTCAGAGTTATCTTCTTGATCAGTATTTGATGAAGCTAAGTCAGAATTATCAGATTTTGGGTTAATTTCTTCATCAAATATTAAGTTGGTTGTTTCTTCAATTTTCTTAGTTATCTTATTGTAGACTCTATAAGCTCTACTTGTTGTAGAATACCCTAAGAAGATACCTGGGTTTGACTTGGATTGGAACTTTCCAAGATAGTCTTTGGTATTAAGAATATGGACTTTACATCCAAAGACTCTAAGATAGTGTAGGTTTGGAAGTCTATGGTAGTAAAGTTCATAGGGTGTTTTATTTAACCTTCTATTAGGTAGAATCCTATTTTGAATATAGCAAGCTGTGCTGATTGCTTCTGCCCAATAGTGGTTAGGTAGGTATAGCCCTAGCAGCTTCCTGTAGGGTTCTATTTTTTCTTTCTACTATGCCATTTTGTTGGGGGTCCTGGGACACGAAAATTCGTTTTTATATCCATTTACTTTACAGAATTCTTCGAATCTTTGATTCTCGAATTCTCCCCCGTGGTCAGACCTATGTCTTTTGATTTTGGTATCATTTTGATTTTCAATCAATTTACAAAAGTTGTTAAATAGGTTCAGGGTTTCATCTTTGGTCTTTAGAAACCTGACCCAGGTGAACCTAGAGTAGTCATCAATTATCACTAAGCAGTATCGGTTTCCACTTAGTGACTTGGCTCCATGTGAATCAAATAGGTCAAGGTGTAGGAGCTCAAGTGTGGTTTGGGTTTGATCAGATTGGATCAATTTGTGACTAGACTTGGTTTGTTTGCCTTGATTACAAGATTCACATATTAGGTTTTCATTATTCTTAATTTTGGGGACACCTTTGATTAAGCCAAGTTGGGTAATTTTTGAGATAGTTCTTAGATTGGTATGACCTAATCTCCTATGCCAGAGTTTTGATTGTTCTAATTGTGTTAACATGCATTTGGGTATAAGGGGAAGATTTATAGTGTATACATTATTTTTCCTAGAGCCCTTAAGCATAATTTCTGAGTCTTGTGCATTTCTAATCAGGCAATTAGAATTGTTAAAAGTAACTAAATAACCAGAATCACATAACTGACTTATGCTAAGTAAGTTAAAATTGAAGTTTTCCACCAATAGAACTTTCTTAATAATGAAATTGGATTTAAGTTCAATATTACCTGACCCAATTACCTTGAGTGTAGCATTGTTACCAAATGCCACTGAGCCCAGGTTTTTGAATTTTAGTTTGGTGAACTTCAATTTGTCCCCAGTCATATGTCTGGAGCACCCGCTATCTAACATCCATTGGTCCAAATCTTTATGTTCCTACACATAAAGAATTTTTGATGATTTGGATCCAATTTAAGTTAAGGATAGCTTAAATTGAGTTTCACTTCCTAGTCTGTCTCACCCCAGTCTAGGGTTTTCAAACACGTTAACCTTAAGGTTTTTGTGAGACAGTGTTTGAGGGTAAAAATTTAAAAAAATGGAGTTTTAATTTACTTTGAAAAGTTATTTACTTTTGAATACAGATTTTTTTTTAAGACAAATAAGTTTAGAAATTTTGAAGAATAAATTAAGTGATTTTTGAAAGGAAAAAAATAATTTTAAGAAGTAGAAATTTTGAAAACAGATTAAGAGTTTTTCGAAAAAGAGATAGGTTTTAAGAAGTAGAAATTTTGAAAACAGATTAGAGTTTTTCGAAAAAGAGATAGGTTTTAAGAAATAGAAATTTTGAAAACAGATTAGAATCTATAATTATTTGAAATTTGAGTTAGATTCGAATTTGACAAAAGATAATTTGAATTTGAATTTCAGAAATTGGCTTCCAGGTCTTGGCGAGGCACTAGGCCTTCTTTGGCCGTAGCCTTATGGGATCATCCACCCTTTCCTTGACAAAGCCTTTTAATGAAATTTCATTTTCAAATTAAATTAGGTCATTTTCTGGTCTAACTAGCTTGGGTCTTGGATCGGTAGCTTCGGCTGGTTTCACCAGTCTAAAGAGACCAAGTAGACTTGATCTTATTAGAGTTGGTTTCCCCAACGTACTATCATCTCACCTCCTCCCAATACTATGTTTTCAAGTTTCAAGTAATTGAGTCCTTAAATCTAAGTATTCCTACATCTAAGCATGTCAAATTGCAGAAAATTAAATAAACATACAATCAAGCAATAAAAAAAATTATCTAATTATAAAAATTGTTTTGATTTTGACTCCCCCTGGACTAAAGCCTCTGTATGGGTTAGGCAAGATGTGAATCTTGTCCTTGGGGATCCAAAATTGATTTGAACCAGTTGGTTTAGTCAGGCACAGTTTTGGCACCCATGCCTGAACCTTAGGTCTTGACCGGTTCAGTACAGCAAAGTAAGATTTTTGCCGAGATTTGGTTCTATAGCCAAGTCCGGATCGGTTTAGAACAGACTTCTGTTTTCCAAGAATCATATCAAGATTCTTGGAACCAGAAGTGAATCGTTCTAAAGCTGTTCTTAAGTCCTTAACTTGAGTTTTTAGGGAGGAGTTCTCTGATTCAAGTTTTTCAACTTGATCAGGGGTTCCTTCCTGAATTTTCTCAGTTAAGGATTTAGACTCAGCTCCCTCTTTCAGGAGTTTTACTTCCTGTCGGAGGGACTCGATTCGGAGTTTGGCTTTCGCCAAATCTCGGGATAGATAAGAAATAAGAGAATTTAATTGCAATTTTGAAAAACCTGTTACCCTTATTTCGCCGTCGTCGGAGAAGGTCAGCTTGCCGTCGTCCTGGTCCGAGTCTGAGTCAGTCTCGATTTGATCCGAAGCGGTCAGGGCCAGAAGATTGGACTGCGGTGCTTCTTCTTCTTCTTCTGAGGAAGACTCGTCCCAGGTTGCTTGGAGTGCCTTCTTCTTTCTGGTCTTTTTGGACTCCTTTAGGCTTGGACATTCAGTCTTGTAGTGGCCCTTCTTCTTGCATTCGTAGCAGGTTACGTTGGGCTTGTGTTTGTCAGTTGCTGGTTCAGCTGGTTCATCCTTTCTTCGGCTTGTTCTCCGTGTGTTGGCTTGGTTCTTCAACTTTTTGTAGTAGCTTCGAGCTAGCCGGACCAGTTCAGATTGATCTCCTTCTTGATCTTCTGTTTCTGAGTCTGAGGTAGACTCGGGTTCAACTTGAGTTTTCTTCTTAGTCGTCCTTCCTGTTTTCCCTGCAAAGAAAGCTATACTTTTCTCGGCCAAATTGCAGTTAGTCTGTTCATGAAGTTCAAGTTCAGAAAATAACTCATCTAACTTAATTTTTGAAAGATCGCTAGAGACCTTGTATGCATCTACCATAGATGCCCACAAGGTGGTCCTAGGGAACGCGTTTAGAGCATACCTTATAAGATCACGGTTTTGAACCTTGTGACCTATTGCGTGAAGATCGTTCATCAATTCCTGGATTCTGGAATGGAGCTGAGCTACTGTCTCGTTATCTGCCATTCTGATGGTGAAGAGCTTGTTCAGTAGCAGATCGCGTTTGCTGATCCTCGTATCTGAAGTTCCTTCGTGGAGCTCGATCAGTTTAGCCCATAGCTCCTTGGCACTGTTGAAGGGGCCTACACGGTTCAGCTCCTCTTTCGTTAGTCCGCATTGGAGGGTCTGAGTTGCCTTGGCGTCAGCTTCAATTTTGCGTTTAAGGGCAGTGTCCCACTCTGAGTAGTTTTGCGGTACGCCTTCAGCATTTGTGGGAATCATCAGTCCAGACTGGATGATTATCCACATATCCACCTGAGTTTTCAGGTGGACCTCCATTCGACTTTTCCAGTAAGGAAAGTCTTCTCCACTGAAAAGTGGAGGTCTGGCGGTGCTAAAGCCTTCTTGGATGGCCATTTGTTCTGAAATAGCAAACAACAAAAAAAAACAACAAACAATATTCCAAGACTTGGTCTTGGATTAGTAGTGCGGGAAGAATAAATAAAAACAAATTTCAAGGGGTGTTGCACCAACTTTGAAAGAAAAATTCGAACGAAAAATATTTAACGAAAAAAAATGAGAAAATGAAAAAAATCTGAAATTTTCAAATTGGTGGTTGCACCAAGTTTGAATTCCCCGCTCTGATACCACTTGTTGGATCGAGAAATACGAGAGAGGGGGGGGGTGAATGTCGCAAATCGTTCGGATTTAAAAAAGAGTAAGTGCGCAGCGGAAATAAGACACAAAAAGCAACACAACGCTAACAAGGTTGTTTTACTTGGTTCGGAGCCTGGGTCGAGTCCTACTCCAAGGCCCACGGTCGTTGACCGTTTACTTTGGGCAATTCTATAATGCGTAGAATAAGTACAGAAGAGAAATACAAATTGCAATAAGAAATATAACACTTCTGTATTTACCAACTCCCGGGGTAGGCTCGAGTTTCGGTGCAGCGGGAGGTCGACGGCGCTTCGGACTTGAGTTGAGAAGTTCCTGGAGCAGAGCGCGGTCGTCGGAGCGTTTGGATGCGTTGAATGAAAGTTGTAGAGCGTGGAAGCGTCGCCGTAAAATGATGCTTTGAAGAAGGGGGTCGAGGGCCCTTTATATAGGGCCTAGGGGCGCCCTGGTCGACGGGGGCGCCCCTCACGTGGCAGCTGATCCGGCTGTAGCTCGGTCGCCGTCTGATCCCCTTATCCTCGGGATCCGGTTTGACCGGGGCACCCGGAGGACTCGGGGCGCCCGCATTGACCGGTCAAAAGGCCTCATCTCCTCAGCTTCGTAGAGATGCGCTTCGGCAGCTGGCAGTGGGGGCGCCCGAGACACGCGGGGCGCCCGCGACAAGCGGGTTGAAGCACGTTGAGGTTGTTAGAGACTTGGGTTGACCTTGGGGGCGCCCTGCTCAGCTTCTGCCTCATTGCTTTGAGGCTCTCTGAGCTACAGATACTCAGTCCTTCGATCCTGCATCCAGGGTTAGTCCAAATAATATTATTTTATACAGCCTTAGCTGTCTTGGTTATGACTTTGGTCTCCAAAATGGAGCCCTAGGTCGAACCGACGCCTAATGTTCCCTCAAGGGGAACGCGTCCTCACCTACTCCTCTCGGGAGAGTTTACCTGGTGCCAACTGGATCCTCCAGTTGGACTTTTGCCCGGCAGTCCTTCGCCAGGTCTTGAGTTACCAAGCTGCCCTTTGCTTGGTGCTTAGCTGCCCTTCACTAGGTCTTTTCTTCTGGCAGTCCTTCGCCAGCCTAGTAGTCCTTCGCCAGCCTAGCAGTCCTTCGCTAGGGTTTTAGCATTCTGGCGGTCCTTTGCCAGTGCCTAGCAGTCCTTTGCTAGGGCTTCTCCTGTCTGGCAGTCCTTCGCCAGTGCCTAGCCTTCCTTCGCTAGGGCTTTTCCTGTACACTCAAAAAGCTTGTTAGACAACAACTAACCCTTAACTTTTGAACCCTTTTGCCAATATCAAAACACAGGTTTGACTTGGGTGCATTCTGCACCAACAAATTCGACCTAGGGTTCCATTTGGGAGACCCAAAGTCAGAACCAAGATAGCTACGACTGTAACTAATGACTAACACATTTACTTGTTGTGTTTTGGAACTAACCTGAGTTACAAGATTGAAGGACTGGTCTTCTGCAAGTGAGGTGCCTCACTAGGGCTAGGCGCTCGGATGGAATCAGGCGCCCGGATGGACTCAGGCGCTCGTATGGATACGGGCGCCCCAGTGCGAAGGCAAAATCCAAAACACAGCTGCGAAGCCTCTGGACTAAGGCAGTTCAGGCGCCCGTGAGGTCACGGGCTCCCCCATCAGCTCAGGCACCCAAGTGGAGATGGATAAGCGCTGACCGAGCCTGCGGATAAGGGTTCGCACAGGGAAGACCACGTGTTAGGCACCCTCATCGTCACAGGCGCCCGTATGAATACTATAAAAGGGGGTGCACCCCCAATGCTTCGACATAAATTGCTCTTAACTCTCCATGCACTTTCGCTCAAGCGCTGCACTCCAGCAAAGTTTGACTTTGAGATTCCAGCGCCGACGACGTCCCTCTGCTTCGAAAATCGATCCAACTCGGGCGTCGGTAAACTTTAATTATGAAAGTGTTGCTAGTTTAAATTTCCAATTCTATATCTGTACCATCATATTGTAAAAGTTTTATCGAATATAGAATTGCCCAAAGTAAACGGTCAAGGACCGTGGGCCTTGGAGTAGGAGCCGACTACGACTCCGACCAAGTAAAACTGACTTGCATTCGCGTGTTCTGTTATTTTCCACTGCGTATATTCTTGAACGGTTCGAAAATTTTATAACGATATTCACCCCTCTATCGTCTTCTCCGATCCAACAAGAAGATGTAGAATTATATAAAAGATTATCTTATAAATAATTAATAAATCATGATTATATATTATAAAAAAATATTTTTAAATTAAAAAAAATATCAGTCCACGTTAGGCCTGAAATACTTTGATTTCAGGCCCAACATGGGTCTGAAATCCCAATATATCAGGCCATCTGCTAACCAAATTCAGAATATTTTTTTAAATTATAAATAAATATGTATAATATAAAAATATAGATAAAGAATAAGCAAATGCAAAAAGAAATAAAGAAAATATAAGATATAAATTTAAAATATATAAATATATAAATAGAGGTTATAGAGGTAAAATATAAGAAATAAAAATAATAGATATTAAAATAAAATTATAAATGTGGAAAATATTACGATGGATAATAAGATATAAAGATAAAAAAATTAAGATATAAAGAAAGAAATATAAAATATAAGTTTAGACACCACGAAATCCTTTAATTGAAATTAAGATATAAAGTAAGAATAACTATAAAGAAAGAAATATAAAATATATAAAAATACATACATTTTATATATTAAAAATATAAGAAATAAATATAATTGAAATAAAAATTAATTATAATTATAAATATAAAAATAATTTGAGATAGATAATAAAATATAAAGATAAGCAAAATAAAGGGATAAAGATAAGAGATAAAACAAGCTAACCGCTTCCAACTGATGCTGCATTGTTCTGTGCTAATTGACATAGTATGTGAACTTCATTGATATTTATTAGAACTAAGTTTTGACACCACAAATACCATCTCAAAACTCAACTCTAACTAGTGATATCGAGTATTGAGAAATCCAAATATCCTAGGTGTTAAATCTGACACTTTTGGATGTGATCCAGAAAATTTTTCCAAAGAAGGCATAGGGTTTCCAAGTCTCAAATCGAAGTAGAGGGTTAAATCTCTTTAAACCCTAAGTTTGAGGGGCCTTTATGCCAAAAGGAAACTAGTTGTAGGGGTTTCCTTAAATTAGAGGGGGGTTTTCTATAAAATCCTAAACATAGGAGTGCTATTTGAATAAATTGTAAATATTGGGCCTTAATGCAAAAGATTGCAAATAAAAGGCTGATAGGGCTCTAGGTTTCACCGCAGATAGAAGCCGCCACCGCTCCTCCGCGTGATCCACCTCTCCGGCGAACCCCACTCTTGGGGTCGAGCTAGCGATAGAGATTCGATTCCTCGATCCCCGAATCACCTCACGAGTAGGAGCTGGCGATTCACCACAAGCGATTCGGGGTGCTGCTGCTATCAAGAAAGCCGACCGACGACTCCTTCGCACGACCGGAGCCCATCGGAAGTGAGCTAGGGTTCGCGTAGCCAGGAACTCGCGAGTCAATGCATTAGGATTGGTGACATCACTGATCCGTGGTTGGTCTCGATTCAAGGAAGCGGTGCCTTGCCAAATCTAGTAAGGGATTTAGATGTTGAATTGTGAAACTTAGGATCATGTGGGTGTTACGATGTATACTAAAAGCTTTGCCTTTTGGTTAAGGATACATCTACATTTTAAAGAGAATCAGAAATCACACAGTGCATGTTTATGTTTATATTAGTATGTGCACTAAACGTCTAATGCTTAGCATTGTAGATAACATGGTGCGTGGTGTCGCACCGAAGATCATGTTATCAGGTACCTTACCGAAGCATAAGAAAGAGGCTCACAACTGAGATGGAGTTGGACAAACCAATCGGAATGGTTGTAGTGTAATCAGGTGTGGTTTATCTTAACCATAGGATTACACTAGTGTACTTTGTGTACATTGAGTAGGACCAAAAGAGGGGTCATTCAATTTTTGTACTGACCTAGTAAATTGGATTAGACCTCGGATGCTATTATGGAGTACGACCTCTGAATCCCGAAATAATGATGGGCATATATTATTAACTATTGTTTCTTTGATTTACCCATGAGCGAGATCTATTCTGTTAGATCGATAGACCCGGTAAGTTGGGAAATAATATTAATGGGTAAAACCTCCTCTCATGAATGTAGAGTTCGTATACGTCCACACCATCGTGGCATGCGAAATTCTCGGTGTTTGAGGTGTTGGTAGAATTTGTAAATACATTGTTTTGAGATGTCAATTTATTTTAAATTCTAAAGTGTGTGATTGTTATGATTCTCAGGTGTGTTTTAAAATGGACTTAGACCCACAAGACCTAATTCAAAGAGAAATCCAATTAAATGCCCCTAGTGATAAAATGAATTGGGAATTAAATATGGACTTTGTCACTACTGCCGAGTAACCTAAGTGTGATCTTGCCGAGTTCTGTACTGAAAAGCCTAACGAGATTAATACCGAAGAAGAGTTCGAATATTTTAGGAAATGGCTAGAAGCAGACGAGACGACTGAAGGTCCTCAAAATCAGGCTTTTTTCCATTACCAGTGATAAAATATCAGAACTCGATAAACTCTTTGGTCAAAGTAATCGAGCTGCTAGGCAGACGGTAATGAAGAACTTGACTACTACCATCTTGGTTGTGGGGATGCCCGTGAGGGAACATGCCCTCAAGATGATGGCTTGACTGAAGGAGATAGAAATTCTTGGAGCTCAGATTGATGGGGAAACCCAAGTCGATCTTATCCTCCAATCTCTACCAGGGAGTTTTGAGAAGTTTCGCCTAAGATACAATATGGACAAGCGTTCATATTCGTTGGCAGAACATCTGACAGAACTTGAGGCAGTAGAGGCGGTTTCTCTTCATAGTTCACAGGCTTTCATTGCTCAAGTAGTTTCTACTTCTAAACCGAAAGGGAAGAAGAAGGAGAACCATACTGAGGCAATGAAAGTAGCAGGATTACAAGGACCTCAGGGACGCATAAAGAAGCCAAAAGGCAAGTGCTTTGTATGCAAGGAGTTAGGACATTGGAAGGCAGATTGTCCTCGTCGTCCGAGTAGTACCGGAAGTATATTTTCTTCTTGTGTCGTTGTAACATGTTTAGCGGTGATATCTACCAGTACCTGGTGGGTAGATACGGATGTCACTAATCATGTCTGCATTTTTGTGCAGGGGTTCCAGGAAACCCGACGGCTAGCTGAGGAGGATATTGTTGACTACATGGATGGCTATGGAGATGACTTGTGCAGTGGGAGTTTTCACTATTTCATTTATGTATTTAACATAGGTTTATATAGTTTTGGTTTTATAGATTGTCTTTTAAGTACTTAATTTTTGGAAAGAACTTTGTTTAGTTTCTAAAATAAAGATATTTTCTATTGCTTTTATTTGTTAAAAGTGGAATAGAAGGAATGTCTATTGAAGTACACAGATAGACAATTAGTAAATGAAACCGAAAGGATCCCATAAATGCAAATAATAGTTTATCATCTTAACTAATGAAAGAGAAAGGTTCCTTCCAAGTGAAACCAAACACATGTTTTGTCTCTAGAGTTGGCTTTGTTAAACTCTAGTAGGATTCAAAAGTGATCAACCAAAAGGCCTTAGGGTTAATTGGTTGATGGAAGACTCGTCTTCCTTAGGATCTTTTGATTCCTACTAGGGAGGTAACAAAACCAAAAGGGCTTATCCTAAGCCTGGCGGCATAGAGCCAAAAACATGAAGGAATTGGTTTATCATGATAAGTATAGGTCCTTAGTCTATTCAGAATATAGGTACTTTGTTCATTTTATAAATAAAGGGATTAATACCTTTAGGGATAGCTATAGGAATTACTTATCAGATATTGGGATTCAATCCCAACACTTTGCACCTGATGTGCCCCAACAGTATGGTGTAATGCATGGAAGGAAGATGGTCTCTTAAAGCTATTAAGCTAAGAAGATGATAAGTCTCTCCAAGATTAGCCAATTTGTTCAAAGGGGTATGTCCTGGATATGAAGGTTTGTATGCTTGATTCTGTCTATATCAGTAGTCTCTTAAGACCATAGAAATGTGTACTAAGCAAAGGCTTAGTCTAAGCCATGTTCAGATTATGAGTAGTAAAGAGACACCGACAAATTGGAATCTAGTCAATATGTTCGTAGGACATCCTAAGGGAACAATAAGGTGGTTTAATAGTCCTAAGGATCAGAGGACATTCATTGGAATGAATGACTGATTCTTAGGAAAAGGACTATGTAATAAACCACAAATCCAGATGTAGAGTAACTATGAGTAAATTAAACAGAGGGACATTCCAATCTAAGTACCAACTGTTCAAGAGGTTAGACCACAGGACACTGCACCTCGTGTCACTAAAGATATATATAGGGTACCTTGTCGCAGTGGGAGGGTTGTCGCTCAACCTAGAAGTTTCATGTTCTTGGGAAGTCTATGGACTGGGTCCTAAGTGAACATGAGCTGGATCCCTAAGACCTATGACAAGGATCATCTGTTTTGAAGAGATAAATCCGGTGATTTGTTCAAAGGTCGGATGACGTTGAGTGACAGAAACGAAGTGGTATTATTGTACTATACGTAGATAATATTTTGTTAGTTGGCAACAATGATGAAATCTTGTTAGACATAAGGGTATGGTTGTCCGCACAATTATGAAGGACTTGAGAAAAACTATGACACATCCTTGGGGATCGAAGATCTAAGGGATCTCCGGACAGGTGTGATGTGGTTATCTCAAGCTTCATATAAAACATTGTCCTAGCTCATTCTAGCATGGATACCTCCAAAAGAAAGTTTTGTACTTTTCAGTTTTGGAGCTACACTATCTAAGAGATATGTTTAGATTATCAAAGGCAATAGAGTAGGTAATGGCGGCTCCTCTAGCAACTGCTAGAGGAAGTCTCTTGTATGCTAGAAATGAGCCGAGATATCTGTTGTGCCGTGGGCATGGGTAACAGATATCGGAGTAACCTAGGTTAAGGAAATTGAAATATGGTAAAAGCATGTTTATCGGATAGACCAATTTCCTGTAGGTTATATGGATACAAAATTCCAATCTAGATAGGGGCATATAGGAATATTCCTTGGATTTTGTGTTTTACTTTTAGGAGGTAGAACCATTGTAAAGTAGAGTGTTGCGCAGTACCTGCGTAATGGACCCTACGATGTAGGCTGGATATTCTGGATGCCTGCGTGGCAGCCAGTAGAGCTACATGGTTCATAAACCTCAAGATGGACTTCGATGTGATTTTTGGTTTGCTCAGTAGTATCACGTGTGATGTGATTAAAATGGTGCAGTTTGCAAACTCGAAGGAATCACGAGTCCATAAGGCAAGTAAACACATAGAGCGCAAGTACCACCCAAATCAAGAATAGCTGTTGTTGACTAGTTTGCATCGGAGAATGATCGTGGTAGATCGTTTCACTAAAACCATACAATGAGAGATTGTGACGGAACTAGAGGTCAGATGTATGCCATTTTGAAAACAGCAAAGTCTTTGAGTATAAGTGGGAGATTGTTAGAATGTATACTAAAAGCTTTGCCTTTTGGTTAAGGATACATCTACATTTTAAAGAGAATTAGAAATCACACAGTGCATGTTTATGTTTATATTAGTGTGTGCACTAAACGTCTAATGCTTGGCATTGTAGATAACATGGTGCGTGGTGTCACACAGAAGATCATGTTATCAGGTACCTTACCAAAGCATAAGAAAGAGGCTCACAACTGAGATGGAGTTGGACAAACCAATCGGAATGGTTGTATTGTAATCAGGCGTGGTTTATCTTAACCATAAGATTACACTAGTGTACTTTATGTACATTGAGTAGGACCAAAAGAGAGGTCATCCAATTTTTGTACTGACCTAGTAAATTGGATTAGACCTCGGATGCTATTATGGAGTACGATCTCTGAATCCCGAAATAATGACGGGCATATATTATTAACTATTGTTTCTTTGATTTACCCATGAGCGAGATCTATTTTGTTAGATCGATAGACCCGATAAGTTGGGAAATAATATTAATAATATGATGTGCTATTGATTATTGACAGAATCCGTGTCCTGGTGAGTCAGGGTGATGATGCCCCCTTGGTAAGTTCAAAAGGATCGTCATATCAAATCTTGCAAGTGGACCATGGTCCGGCATGTCGAAAAGGTTGAGTGGTACTAATCTAGGATCAAGCATATAATTAATTTAATTATCAGTAAATTGAATTAATTATCAGACATACGATATCTTAAACACGGGGAGATGGACGACTCATAATATGTGGAGTCCATATGAAAATATGGGGGTTGGTGAGGAAGTACAATGGGATCCTTTAGTGGAATTGATCTCCATTTAATGGATGGGGTTGGATCCATTAGAGGGCCAAGAACCAACTCCTCCTCATGGTCCCTATCTTAGCCCAATAAAGCCTCATTAGAGTCATGATAAAAGACTGAATTAATTAAAGAATTAATTTGGGATTAATTTAATTATTAATCATGAAATTAATTAAAGAATTAATCAAGGATTAATTAAGGAATTAATTTGGGATTAATTTAATTATTAATCTCGAAATTAATTAAGAAATTAATCATAGAATAATTATGGAATTATTCTATATAAAAATTTGGATGGAATAATTAAAGGAATTGATCATGGATTAATTATGGAATTATTCTATATAAATTTTTATATAATCAATCCAAATTTAATTGGAAATTTTTTCCAGTAGCAAATCAGTGGAGAGTCCCCTACAAGTTTTTTATGCATCAAAGTGGTTGGATCATCTATAGATTTGAAACTGAACAAGATCAAGACAAAGTTTTGCAAGGTGGACCATATTTTGCTTTTGGTACTCCAATGTTCCTCAAGATTTTGCCAAGGTGTTTTCTATTTGATGAAGATTGCCGATTTGCTCCGGCTTGGGTACAAATTCATGGTCTACCGGTGGATTATTGGTCGCAAAAGGTTTTGAGCATGATTGGCTCGGAAGTGGGAAAACCGTTATACATGGATCATTTGACACGTACAAGAGAAAGATTGGAGTTTGCTCGGCTAATGTGTTGGGACCGGGTGCATGTTGACAAGGATACGGGTTCGTAAAATTTAAAATTTTTACATGCAGCGGAAGATTTAGCATAAAATAATTTCCTAAATTATTTTAACCACGTATCTAGCATGCAACCTTATGATGTGTGGACATAATCATAAATTAAAACTTTGCGAAAAAGTAAACTAATTTACTTTGTACCTTTCGTAACTCGAAGAAAGGGACGAGATCCAACCGTAGCGTCCCTTGGAAGCTCCGCCTCTATTCGTGTCCACGCCGAGTTCTCTTCGGGATGACTTCGCAAAGCCACGAGTTTTGTGCCGACGAGAACTACTAGATTCTCCGAAGACACAACTAGAAGATCAAGAAATAAGAAAGGAAACTAACCACCAAGAATCGGAATCCAAATTCCGGGAAGAAGGAGATGCGATCCGCTTCTTCTTCTTCTTCTTCTTCTTCTTCTCCTTCTTGATGGAAGCTTGCGCCGGCCCTAGGAGGAGGAAGCGCCGGCCCTAGGTAGAGGAAGCGCCAACCCTAGGTGGAGGAGGCACCGACCCTAAAAGGGGGTGTGGGCGCCGGCCCTAAGGGGAAGGGAGAAGAGAATAAGAGAGAGAGAGAGAGAGGGAGCTACTAATCTCTTGATTACTCAATTGCTTAAGGAATTAAAGCCTAGCCTTTTTTTTTATACGGCATAGAAAACTCACATTCGAAAAAATAGAATTCATATCCCAACTCAAGTCCAACAGGAAAACATCTCCCTCTTAACGGAATTTTCATAACAAATTTATCCTATAAATTCTCTTATGAATTATTCCGTTTAAACCAAGTTTTATTATAACTAATTTTATAATAAAACTAATACTTCTCTCTTTTAATTATGGAATAAAATTTGTATAAAATTTTCTTATCATGGATAAATCAATTCATAATTGATTTTATAAATTAAAATTAAACCAATTCATGGTTCATTTTAATTTCCATAAAAAGAATAAATTTCTATAAATTTCTTTATAAATCTCTTTATATAAATTTCTTTATATATATCAATTTATTTATCCATAATTCATAAAACAAATTGCGCTAGATTTATTTTATTAATTAAACCAATTAAATTGGTTTATCCCCTTTTTAATGGCCGGCCAAACCAAGAGGGTGGACACCCTCTTTGGTCGGCCAAACCAAGTCGATCCCATCGTGAATTAAACTCATTTAATTCGCCCAATAAGCCTTCAAAACACTTAGCCATTTTCAGCTTCCATTGCGCCTCTGATAAACTCAGATTTGACTTATTTCTCTTGATCGGAAAATCCAATTTTTAACTCATTTTAAATCCCTCGGATTACTCGTAGTGCGTGTGACTAAATAGGCTTTCGATTTATGTTGGCCGTCTATAATCAACTAATTATAGAACGATCATGAGTGACACCTAGTAGTACATCATGACCCCCAATTAATCGAAAGATCAACGGTTGACCTCAGAAGTAATTCTGAAACCCTTCAGCAGCTCTAATGAATCGTGCCCCATTCCCTTCACCACCTTATACCCACTTGGTTCAGGACATGGTTTGTTTGTGTCAGTCCCCACTAGACTGACTACGTCACACCTAACCCAAGTAGTGTCTTTCTCGTCCTTTGGATTTCTAATTACTCTCATGTATTTAAGAGACTCGCACTCTAAATATGATATGCTCTCGCCAGAGGCTTTGAGTAACAATCCGACGATAGGCCTGGGTATACATCTCCTCGCAAGGAGTGGTGAATCCTTTGTAGGCTGTTCAAAAATCTTCGGGCACTTCGGCTTATACCCAATCATCCTGGGTCCACACCTCCTTGGAGATGCTTGCTTAAGATGTTAAAGTATAAGTCTCCATGACCAAGATGACTTGAACACCGCAAGTCAAAGGAACATCACACTTAAGCTGCAGTAAGAACTTCATTGACAAATCTATGTAGATTACCATATGAAGTTTTACAGCTAGTCACTCCAATGAACTAGTTCCCTTAACTAGCATCCATGTTTATCTCCGGACATCCCAATGTCACCAGCCAGTGAGAATCAGCTGGTTAGAGAATAACCCATGCTAGTCTCAACAGAATTGATAGTGTCCGTTTTTATCAATTCATCGACTAGGGATAATTTCAATACTTCACAATTGCACATGTAGAGATAATCACTAGTTGTGATCCCATCACAAATTCTCTTATGCTGTGAATTGTATTGTGAACATTCAGTAGATGAGTTTAAGATCCTAATCAAATACACAAACATGTATACTCAAATAGTGAATTATCATTTATTAAAATAAATGTTTACAATCATAAGACGATTATCTTAGGACACTTCTCTCATATCACTAACATAATGGTGGAAATCCCAATTGTAGGAGAAAGGGTATATGAGGTGCCAATTACGTTGCCTACCGGAACCCAAGTTGATCTCAAAATCGTGTATGAAATGGTGCCGGACTGTTGTGAAACATGCAAGAAGTTGGGGCATCGGAATGGGGAGTGTGGTGCAGATAGTACACAAACCGAACAACAACATCATGGGGCTGATCGGAATCAATCAAGTGGATATCCAAGTCAAGAGCAAGGGCCAAGGATGAGGTCGCAATCAAGGAGAGGCCGTGGTAGAGCAAGAAGAAGGACGCGCACAAGACAACAATGGCGACCAATGCAAAATGAACATATGGATGAAGAAGCTAGGGGCAACAAGAAGGGCCACAAGATGAGTAGAATTGTTTGCGATTGTGCTTCACTATTCTATTCCATTTACGATTGACTCGGAAGGAAATGGTGTGCCAATGGAGGAGGTACCAATGGGGGAAGAGTCAGCGGATCCGGGGCAAGGAAGGGGCTCGTTTAGGCGGCCAAAACCCAAGCCAATCACAGGGACAGCAGGTTTTGTGTTGTGCCAAACGCCAAATGAGGTGAATTCTTGCAGTAGGGAGCCTTATCTCACCCGGGGTGAAACTTCAAAGCAAGGGGCAGCAATGGGAGTGCAAAGAACACACCATACACGAGCGCAAGCAACCCGAAGGGGTGGTCAATGAAGGTTGCTTCATGGAACATTAGGGGCTTCCACAAGTCCCTAAAGCAAGGGGGTGTCCAACACCTTCTAAGGAGCAAGGAGATACAAGTGCTAGCATTGTTGGAGATAAAGCTTAATGAAGAACTTATTGAACCAATCATGCAAAGAAGGTTCCAAGGTATGGGTTATGCACATAATTTTAGAATTTCTAATTATGGACGGATTCTTCTTTTATGGGACTTGCAGCGGGCTGATATGAACATTATCACCACATCTGAGCAATACATGCACTACTATGTCAAATGTCGGATTTTTGGACGGGGTTTTCTTATTACTTTTGTATATGGGCTCCACTCGATTATGGATAGAAGACCGCTATGGGAGAGTCTCTCGGATCTAGGAGGCACCATCACGGGGCCATGGATGATTATGGGGGACTTCAATACCATAATTTCTATTCAAGAAAGGCAAGGTGGAAATCCGGTTACAAATTATGAGATGCGAGATTGCCAACGGTTTGTTCAATCGTGTGGTTTGGTGGATCTAAGATCTATTGGATGCCGCTTTACAT
Organism: Boesenbergia rotunda; assembly: GCA_024364735.1. Classification (NCBI taxonomy): domain Eukaryota; kingdom Viridiplantae; phylum Streptophyta; class Magnoliopsida; order Zingiberales; family Zingiberaceae; genus Boesenbergia; species Boesenbergia rotunda. Next base: position 187,676 of record JAGFNQ010005815.1, read on the forward strand.
GGTCAAGGGGAGATGTATCTTGCAAATTGGATAGAGCCTTGGTAAACTCGGATTGGATAGTGGAAGACTTTAATGCTTATGTGGAATTCATAGCACCGGGATGTCTTTCCGATCATTCGTGTGGGATTGTGCACATTCTACCCATGGGACGGCCACCTAAGAGAGCTTTTAAATTCCTAAATATGTGGGCACTACATGAAGATTATAGTAAGGTGGTGGAGAACTCTTGGGCAGCCCCGGTTTGTGGGAATGCACAATACATCCTCAGGACTAAGTTGTACCGATTGAAGGGTGAATTGCGCAAGCTGAACAAAAATCAGTTTGGGCACATTTCGGAGAAAGCGAAGAGGGCAAATGCGAATTTGGAAGAAATACAAAGGGGAGTTCTAATGGGTGGACCAATGCCCGATGATTATGGTGTGATCCGGAAACGTGCTATACTACTTTCGGAGGCGGAAAAACTATTTTACCAATAAAGAGCAAAGAACACATATCTTAGGAATGCGGACAAGTGTACAAAATTCTTCCATGATGTGGTTAAGAGGAATAACTAGAGAAATGCAATTATCATGCTCACTAAAAGGAATGGGGAAAGAACTACAAGCTTAGGAGAAGTTGCGGAGGAATTTGTGGACTACTTTCATGGTATACTTGGACAAATGGAGCCTTGTTCAGTTTTGGACAGCGGCACAATTGGGGGAAGGATGCTTACAAATGGGCAGAAAATTGAACTTGAGAAGCCGATGGGGGTAGAGGAGTTAAAGGCGGCCTTATATGACATCGGTAGTGAGAAGGCACCGGGTCCGGATGGCTATGGGGCTAAATTTTTCACCTCGTCATGGGATATAGTTGGTGCAGATTTTTCTACAACAGTACAAGAGTTCTTTTGTACGGGCAAGTTGTTGAAGCAATGGAACCATTCTTTGATTTCCCTCGTGCCCAAGGGGGACCATGCGGAGGGTGTAAAGGACTATCAACCTATCTCTTGTTGTAATGTGTTCTATAAGGTAATCTCGAAGATTTTTGCGGGTAGGCTTTAGAAGGTGATGGGTTATCTTATTGATCCGGCGCAAGCGGCCTTTGTGCAACGGAGAAGCATTAGTGACAACATCTTCCTCACTCAAGATTTATTAAGGAAGTATGCTCGAAAGCGGATTTCTCCAAGATGTATGATTAAGGCGGATTTACAAAAAGCTTTTGATATGGTGCATTGGGATTTCCTATTAAATGCACTCATTGGTTTTGGCTTTCCCCAATGATATTCAAATTGGATTAAGGAGTGTGTCACCACGGCATCCTATTCTATCTCTCTAAATGGTGGTGTCTATGGTTTCTTTAGTGGACGGAGGGGACTTAGGCAAGGTGATCCCTTGTCTCCCCTCCTCTTCGGATTATGCTTAGAGGTGTTATCAAGAAGGTTGAAGATCATTTCATCTATGCCATCCTTCCACTTTCATCCAAGATGCAAAGAAATAGGTCTCACACACCTTGCTTATGCGGATGACTTGATGATCTTTGCAAGAGCGGATGAAACCTCCATGGGACTGTTAAGGGGCTGTTTGGAGCGTTTTGGAGAGGAAGCCGGCTTGAAGGTGAACCAATTAAAATCACATGTATACATGGCCGGGGTAAGTGGAGCCACAAAGGGCCGGTTGTTTCAAATCTTGGGATTTCAAGAAGGGAGCTTTCCTTTTCGATACTTGGGCATCTCATTGGGGGCGGAAAAATTGCATATAGCTAATTATGAGCCACTCCTAGATAATATTATTAAGAAAGTGAATGCTTGGCCAAAGCGTACTCTATCATATGCGGGAAGATTGGAGCTTGTGAAGACGGTCCTCCAAGGTGCGGTAGGCTATTGGTTTTCTATGCTTTCCATTCCCGGTGGGATAATTGATAAGATCAAGACAATATGTCGGTTGTTTGTTTGGGATTCTAAGTACCCTCCAATATCTTGGGACACTATTTTCTTGCCAAAAGAGAATGGAGGATATGGCCTTAGAGATCCAGGTGCATGGAATGAGACATTGCTTGCCAAGGTGCTATGGGGAATTCAATCAAAAACGGACTCCTTGTGGATTATGTGGGTGCATCACCACTACATTAAGGGGGGTTGATTTTTGGCATTGGGATGCAAAACCTTCAGATCCGCCGCTGATAAAAAGGTTGGTTGAAATCAGGGAGAAAATCAAAGGAGCGGGCAATGGAATAGGAGAGGCGAATATGAAGCTAATTGAGTGGTTTACCATGAAAAGCAATGGAGTTAGCAATGCATACGGTTTTTTTAGATGCGCTACCGTGAGGCCCCCATGGGCGGCAACATTATGGAGGACCGAGATTATGCCAAAGCATCGGTTCATATCATGGTTACTTGTGCAAAGGAAGATTCGGATAGCGAATAGGATGGAGTTTGATCCAAACAAACAATGCCCAGTATGTTGTCAAGAGGAGGAATTAATGGACCATCTATTTTTCATGTGTCCCTTTGCACATGCTCTATGGAGTAAGGTAAAAATTTGGCTTGAGATCAGTTTTGATTTCCAAACAATAGAAGAACTACTTAATGGGGTGCGACAAAGATACAAAGGGGAAAACCGGAAGGCAAAAGCTAAATTACTTGGCATTTCAAGCACAATCTACTATATATGGGGTGCTCGGAACAAATGCAAGTTCGAGGGAGTACCTACAAATATGGACGGAGCATTTCGCAAGGTACAAATTCATGTTCACCGCTTTGTACATGGATCTCTCGCCAAGATAGTATACAAAATGGAGCAAATTGGTGCAAGATGGTGGGGCGGTTTTAGCACTGTTTGGTACAAGCTGTATGGTCGGTTTCTGTTGCTGACGGGGGCTATTTTGCTACGGATTAGTGCTAATTTTGGGTGTCTTTTTGATGCTAGGTTCTGCTAAGGCTGGATGAGAGACCGGCTGGATTATGCTGCTGTTTTGGAGCTAAATTTGATGCTGATTGGTGCAAAATTCGTAGCTATTTTTGGTGCTGGAAATAGCTGCTGTTTGGAGATGAATTTGCTGCTGTTTGGTGCTGGAAATTGATGCTGGTTGGTGCTGAATTGGCTGCTGCTTGGTGCTGAAAATTGCTACTGTGTGTGGCAATTTGGCTGCTAATTTTACAGGCAATTTGCTACAGTTCTGAGGGTGGTTTGCTATAGGTATTGATGGAGTGTGCTCAAGATGTGTGCTGTCCATTGGAAGGTTTTGTGTGATGTTTTGTGTAATAATAGACTGGTGAGAGTAGTGAGATGAGAACCATGCGCCCAATATAAGTGCTATGGTTGGGTTTGATGTTGTTTGTATTGGATGTCCTGTACTTGATGCACAAATTGAGGCATTAACCTCATGATGTGATTTTATATACATGTACCTTTTTCAAAAAAACAAAACAAAACCCCTATATAAACCCCACCTCTCTCCCTCTCTCAATAACTCTAATCCCTCCTCTCCTCTACACCCTTGGGTGCCGGCGACAAAAGGAGAAGAGGAGATCCTCTTCTCCTCTACTAGTGGTTTCTTCTCTCCTTCAAGGTTGCTGTCGATAAGGGAGGATCCTTCTTGATCCCTTGGTAGCTCACGGCAAGAAGAGAAGGAGGAGAAACCAACGGTGCAAGCGGTGAAGGTCGGCGCCGGCGGTGGAGGAGAAGAGAAGCCTCATGTAACGCCCGTAAAATCCTCTCAATATTTTTCTTTAAAATATTGATCATGCCTATATGGATTCTTGAGTAACATATGAATACTAGCATGAACCTTAGCATGATTTCTTATATATATTAAAAAGCTAAGTACTAATGGGCCTTACCTGGGCCCTTCTAGTACCATGACTATTAGTGGACCTTGGGTAGAATTTTAGCATAAATAGAAATGAGTTCCAATTAGGAATATTAGCATGACTCTTGATGGGCTCTTATGTGAGCCTTGCCAAAAATAAGAGTAAATGGAATAAAAAGAAAGAGCATGCACCAAGGATTGAACCTTGAACCTAGAATAGAGGCAAAGCCTCATCATGCATGTACTAACAAATTCACCTAGCAAGGGAGTGCTAGTGGAAAAGGAAGAAGAATTTAGTTGAGGCTAAAGGAAGTGGAAGAGGCACTATGTGAAGAGGCACCATGCCCCTGTTAGTAATATGAGAGAAGTGTCCTAAGGCAATCGCCTTATGATTGTAATCATTTATTTTATAAATGAATATTCACTATTTGAGTATACATATCTGTGTATTTGATTGAGATCTTAAACTCATTTACTGAATGTCCGCAATACAATTCACAGCATGAGAGAGTTTGTGATGAATTCACAACTAGTGATTATCTCTACATGTGCAATTGTGAAGTATTGAAATTGTCCCTAGTCGATGAATTGATAGATACGGACACTATCAATTCTGTTGAGACTAGCATGGGTTATTCTCTAATCAGCTGATTCTCACTGGCTGGTGACATTGGGATGGTTGGAGATAAACATGAATGCTAGTTAAGGGAACTAGTTCATTAGAGTGACTAGCTGTAAAACTTCATATGGTAATCTACATATAGATATGTCAATGAAGTTCTTACTGCAGCTTAAGTGCGATGTTCCTTTGACTTGCGGTGTTCAAGTCATCTTAGTCATGAAGACTTATACTTTGACATCTTAAGCAAGCATCTCTAAGGAGGTGTGGACCCAAGATGATTGGGTATAAGCCGAAGTGCCCGAAGATGTTTGAACAACCTACAAAGGATTCACCACTCCTTGCGAGGAGATTTATACCCAAGGCCTATCGTCGGATTGTTACTCGAAGCCTCTGGCCAGAGCACCACATGTTCCGAGTATGAATCTCTCAGAAACATGAGAGTAATTAGAATCTGTTGGACGAGAAAGACATTACTTGGGCTAGGTGTGACGTAGTCAGCCTAGTGGGGACTGACACACATAGACCGTGTCCTGAACCAAGTGGGTATAAGATGGTGAAGGGAATGAGGCATGATTCATTAAAGCTGCTGAAGGGTTTCAGAATAATTTCTGAGGTCAACCGTTGATCTTTCGATTAATTGAGGATCATGATGTACTACTAGGTGCCACTTATGATCATTCTATAATTGATGAATTATAGACGGCCAACATAAATCGAAAGCCTATTTAGTCACACGCACTACGAGCAATCCGAGGGATTTAAAACGAGTTGAAAATTGGATTTTCCGATCAAGAGAGATAAGTCGAATCTGAATTTTTAGAGACGCATCGGAAGCTTAAAATGGCTAAGTCTTTTGAAGGCTTATTGGACGAATTAAATGAGTTTAATTCGTAAGGGTTTCGGCTTGGTGTGGCCGGCCAAAGAGGGTGCCCACCCTCTTTGGTTTGGCCGGCCACAAGGAAGAGGTGAAACCAAATTGTTTGGTTTAAATTATAAAATAAATCGAGCGTGATTTGTTTTATAAAATTATGGATAAAGAAATTTATATAAATAAATTTATATAAAAGAATTTTATATAAAGAAATTTATATAAAGAAATTTATAGAAATTTATTCTTTTTATGGAAATTAAAATGAACCATGGATTGGTTTATTTTATTTTATAAAATCAATTATGAATTGATTTTTCCATGATAAGAAAAATTTGTATAATAAATTTCTTGGATAATTTTATTCCATAATAAAAGGGGAGACATGGTTGTTTTTATTATAAATTAAGTTATAATAAAAACTTAGCATAATGGAATAATTCATAGAAAAATTTATAAGATAAATTTCTTATGAATTCCGTTAAAAGGAGACTTGGCGATAAAGAGGCTACTATATAAAGGCACCAAGGCAAGGCATGGAAATTAATTCAAGAGATCAAGGATTCTTGCCTAGCCTCTCTTCCTCTCCTTTTCTCCCTCTCCCTCTAGGGCCGGCTACCCTCTCCCTCTCCTAGGGCCGGCTGCCCTCCCTTCCCTTGCCGTGAGCCACCACCAAGAAGAGGCCGAAGAAGAAGAAGAAGCGGGGTGCGACTCCTTCCTTCCTCCCGGAATCTTGATTCCGTTTTTCTTTTGGTGGTTAGTTTTCCATCTCTCTCTTGTTACTCTTGTCGTGCCTTTGGAGAATCTAGTAGTTCTTGTCGGCACGTAACTCGTGGCTTTGCGAAGTCATCCCGAAGAAAACTCGGCGTGGACGCGAATAGAGGCGGAGCTTCCAAGGGACGCTACAGTTGGATCTCGTCCCTTTCTACGAGTTACGCGAGGTATTAAGTAAATGAGTTTAATTCGTACGGTTACGACATTGGTTTGGCCGGCCAAAGAGGGTCCCCACCCTCTTTTGTTTGGTCGGCCACAATAAGAGGGAGAACCAAATTGTTTGGTTCAAATTATAAAATAAACCGCGCGTGGTTTGTTTTATAAAATTATGGATAAAGAAATTTATATAAAGAAATTTATTTTAATGGAAATTAAAATAAACCTTGGATTGGTTTATTTTATTTTATAAAATCAATAATGGATTGATTTACCATGATAAAGAAATTTATAGAAATTTATTCTTTTTATGGAAATTAAAATGAACCATGGATTGGTTTATTTTATTTTATAAAATCAATTATGAATTGATTTTTTCATGATAACAAAAATTTATAAGATCAATTTCTTGTAAAATTTATTCCATAATAAAAGGGGAGACATGATTGTTTTTATTATAAATTAAGTTATAATAAAAACTTGGCATAACGGAATAATTCATAAGAAATTTATAAGATAAATTTCTTGTAAAATTTATTCCATAATAAAAGGGGAGACATGATTGTTTTTATTATAAATTAAGTTATAATAAAAACTTGGCATAACGGAATAATTCATAGAAAAATTTATAAGATAAATTTCTTATGAAAAATTTATTCCGTTAAAAAGGAAACTTGGCGATAAAGAGGCTACTATATAAAGGTGCAAAGGCAAGGCTTGGAAATCAATTCAAGTGATCAAGGATTCTTGCCTAGCCTCTTTTCCTCTCCTTCTCTCCCTCTCCCTCCCAAGTGGGCGCCGGCCCTAGAGAGCTCCTCTAGGGTTGCCGCGAGCCAACTCCACCAAGAAGGCGCCGAAGAAGAAGAAGAAGCGGGTCGCGACTCCTTCCTTCCTTCCTGCAGGAATCTTGATTCCGTTTGGTGGTTAGTTTTCCATCTCTCTCTCTCTTGATATTCTAGTCGTGCCTTTGGAGAATCTAGTAGTTATTGTCGGCACGAAACTCGTGGCTTTGCGAAGTCATCCCGAAGAAAACTCGGCGTGGGCGCGAATAGAGGCGGAGGTTCCAAGGGACGCTACGGTTGGATCTCGTCCCTTTCTACGAGTTACGCAAGGTATTAAGTAAATTAGTTTACCTTTGCAAAAATTTAAATGTATGATCATGTCTCCACAATATAAGGTTGCATGCTAGATACGTGGTTAAAATAATTTGAGAAATTATTTATGCTAAAACTTCCGCTGCACGTAATAAAATTTTAAAAATTACGAACCCGTATCCATGTCAACATGCACCCGGTCCCAACAGTGGTATCAGAGCCAGTTAGTGTTCGACATAATCATATAATTGTTTTGCGGAAAACTTTGTCATGATCTCAATTTTGGAAAACTTTTCAATTATGGAAACTTTTCAATTATGATAAATTTTAGATTTAGGAATTTCAAAGTTTGGAAATCCTTTTCTTCTTCCACCAAGGCTCTTCCTCTTCTCTCTTCTTCCTCCTTCTTGCCGTGAGCCACAAGGAAGTTTTCCCCCCCTTGGAAAACTTCACAAGAGGACTCCCTCTTGAAGATCCAAAGTTTACTACAAGGCTACAAGGGCAAGGGGTGTTCTAAGGTCAAGAAGGTCTTCACTCTTTTCCCTATTTAAGGTTTATAACCAAGACAACAAGAGGTATGACTCCCTCACCTGTGGTATAATAGTTTTTATGTTGTCTTTCATGATTTAAGAATTGTTAGGGATCTATGTTGAGAAAACTATGGACTTAGGGTTTCCTAGAAGTTTCGACCAAGCACCCTTTTAGGGTTTGGGATGATGTTAAAACCTCACTTATGTTTCCTAATGCTTTCTCATGATAAAATAAGAATGAATGGTGAGTTATGGAATTTTTGTAGCACCCTAAGTCCCTCATGAAGTTTCGGCCACCTTCCCCATTTCATGGTTAGGATTAGATCTAACCTTACAAGCATGCTTATTATGATTCCCTATGATACAATGGAGGTTAATTGTGAGTTATATGAATTTTCCATGGACTTGTGACTTCTCTAGGGTTTCAGCCAAAGACCCAATTCATGGTTAGAAATTAGGGTTAGCCCCAATCATGTGTTCTAATGGCTTCCTATGACATTGTATGTATTGTATGGGTGTTATGTTACTTATGGTACCTCACATGTTACTTGAATAATGGGACTTCCATCTAGAACTTTCGGCCAAGCACCAATTCTAGGGTTTGGATTAGTCTAAGGTTTCAAGTGTACTTGTTTATGACTTATTATGATGTAGATATATGTCAAGCATGTTATATGAATTTTATGATACCTAAAACCTAACTTTATGTGCTATGCATCATGACCTTGTATGCTTATATTATGTACCATGTTTTAGTAGGTTTTATTCATGAATATTTTAAACCATATACCATGAACACATGTGTTGTGAAGTATGCATCATGTTTATGTATAATTATACATGCATTAGGTTAAATGCCTTGAACATATGTATATTATGGTTATGTAGACCTACGCATATTTTATGTTGAATGTCATGAACCTATGTAGTATGTATCATGTTCATATGGATCCTACCCATGCATGCTTTATGATAGATACCATGATCATGTATACTATGTGATATGTATCATGTATGTAAAAACTTATCTATGCATGCTTACCCTATGTACCATGATCATGCAAGATTTATGAACTAAGATGATGTTTATGCCTTAAGGCATAATTATGTATGTATGTCATGCCTTATGAATCAAGATGATGAATGAAGATGATGTTCATGCCTTTAAGGCATAATGATGTTATGCATTAACTATGAATGATGAAATGCTAAGTATGCTTTATACCATGCTTCATGTATTAAGATCATGTTTATGTCTTTAATTATGCGATGTAAGTTCTATGAATGATGAAATGCCAAGAGTAATTCTTATGATGTAAAAAGAAGCATGTGAAGCTATTTTAATTTATGGATGGGCTTGTACCGGACCCTAAAAAGATCCAATGGATGAGCTCCTTATGAAAGCCTCGGTGTTGGGACTACCATAGCTGTCCCCGGTTCTAGGACTACCTTAGCTGTCCAACAGGGATGGGCTCCTTATGAAAGCCTCGGTTCTGGACTACCGTAGTTGTCCCTAGGTTGAAGGTAACCTAGTACCCTAGTAGGTCGAGACTAGCTACCTCGTATTTACTTAGGGATGCACGCAAATGATAGATGTATGTATGTGGTACAAGCCGGGGCCCCCATGATGTTGAGATTATGTTTAAGTATTTACAATTATGATTTTCAAATAAGCATTCTTATGTTATGTGCATTTAATTCATGCATTCATTCATGTTATGCATCTATTCCATGTCAAGTATTTTATATGCTTATGTTTTATGTCAAGAACTTCTCTATGCCAAGTATGTTATGTGCTTATGTTTATGTCAAGTACTTCTTATGCCATATGCACTTTCATTACATGTTAAGCACTTCCACATAATTATGTGTTTTCATGTACATCTATATGCCTCCCCATGTCAAATGCTTTATGAATACCTTCTCATGATATGCTTTTGTTTTATGTTACACTCTCTATGTTATGCTCTTTCCATTGACTATATGTGACGTATGGTTTTAGTGAGTAGGAAAGGGTCTTACTAAGCATATGTGCTTATAAGTTTTATTTTCTCATACCGCAGATCAAGCAAGAGGATACTAAGCTAAGAGAAGCAGCAGGAGGGGCAAGTGTGTGTGTGTGGCTGTGACATGCCAAAAGAAAAAGAAAAAAAGATCCTATTACTCATAATTGTCATATGTCTTATGTTTTGCATGACCATCTTAGTTTTTATGCTATACTTTATGATGGTTTTCTTAAGAACAACTTACTAGGAATATGTTATTTCTTATGTTGCTTATGAACAACTTATGTTGATTTCTATATCGTACATTATTGTCATACTTATCATTGCTAAATTATGATGTTAACATGCTATACCATGATGTGTTCGTTTAGAACAATATGTTTAACGCAAGCATGTTCATGAATAAGTTAGGATAAGTTATGTTTAATGCAAGCATGTTCAAGAATGTTATGTCTCCCATGCTATGTCTTATGTTATGACAATGCTAAGTTTACCAAGTAACCATGATTAAGAATGATAGCTAAGAGAAGTCAATATGATTCAAGTTTTAAATTGCATGGTTTAAATGCATATGTAGGAAGTTTTAAATTATTCCGCTGCATTAAGATCTCCATATGTGTATATGTATGTTCGCGTAGCGCCGCCTCCCGCCTACATCGTAGGGCGGGAAGGGCGGGCATTACAGGTTGGTATCAGAGTCAATTGCCATCTTACTACACACATCAAGCCTTCTTCCTGCAGCTTCCAAGTAAGTACCTCTATGCATACCTTACTTTCTTTTATGATTCTAGAATATGCAAGTATGAATGATACCTTATGATAGAGAGTATCTTTAGGATATGTAAATATGCATGATACCTTACCTTACTTTATGATATCAAATACTTTAGAGTTTGATATGTGGGTAGGAATAACAATAACTTATATTAGCCTTGTCATTTACGAAGAAAAGCATGGCTAGAAGACAGAGTAACAGAATTAATGAGACTACTTCATCACCCGACCTGATGCAATTAGTGACCAAACATCAGCGTCAGGTTACCGAGCAGCAGCAAACCATCAATACCTTGATGAACCAGCAAGAAAATTCTACCACTCCACCGGCGAACCCGACTGTGATACCCGTCATGCCTACGGTTACGCAAACCCCTCCAACAGGCCCGGTCACTGTAGCACGACAAGAGGCTTATCTGATCCAGTGGTTGAGGCTGAAACCGAAAAATTTCTCTGGTGCTGGCGAACCATGGGACGCCCAAGCGTGGTTCAAGACAGTGGAAAGTACAATAGAGCTGCTGGACTGGTCTGAACATGAGAAGATCAAGTGTGCATCATTCTGCCTTTCTGGGGACGTCAGAATGTGGTGGGAACGGGTCAAGGCCAAAAGACAGGTGAACCAAATGAAGTGGACAGATTTCGAATCAGAATTCTTTGAGGAATTCTTCAATATGCGTGTCACCGACAAACACTACGACGAGTTCACAGAATTCTGACAGGGTAACCTCTCAGTCAATGAAGCCGTGAAAAAATTTAACCGACTAGCTCGCCTATGCCCCGAGTTGGTCCGCACCGAGAAGAACGGGTCAGACTTATGCTGAAGATGTTGTGACCCGAAATAGCCCTGAACGTGGCCGGCGGAGTTAACAGACCGCAGACCACCGAGGAGCTGTTTAGTAGTGCCCTACTCATCGAGCATTACCTGAACAATATCAATCAACAAAGGAAGGCGCTAAATGAAAGTAAAAATCAAGTTCATTCCGGGATTCTCGATTCTTTCCCTTTCATTATCCCTAATGTTCTTCCCTTTCATTATCACTTAGGGGGTCAGAAACCTCAGATTACCAATGCTAACTTGAAGGAAAACCCTAGTGGTAAACGGAAGCCATGGAACAACTCCCAAGGGGCCCAGCAAATAAACAGTCCAGGTTTCCCTTGTGCGCTACATGCGGAAAAATGCATCCCGGGGAATGCCGCAAAGGTACGAACAAGTGTTTCATCTGCGGATTGGAAGGGCACATGGCCTTTTACTGTCCCACCAAGAACTAGGCAGCTCCCCAACAGCATATTCAGTACCAGGGTGCACCAGCGAAACTACATTATATGCAAGATGAGCTGGAAGGTACCCTGATGAGACAAGAGAGATTGGAGGCCCCACCAACTATGACGAATGCCAGGGTTTTCTCTATTACTAAGGAAGACTCCGCGAATGCTTCTACGGTTGTCACAGGTCAGATACTTATTTATATTCAGTATGCTACTGCATTATTTGATATTGGGCAACGCACTCGTTCGTTTCTATGCCATACACTAAGAAGATAGATATGCCTCCACAAGTTCTAGACTACAAGTTCTTAACGACCCTGCCTTCGGGAGAATTAATTATTGAGGTAATCTGTGGTCCGGAGTGACCAAGTATTTTGATGTTTGGGCAAAGGGTTTAAGTTAGGTTTACCCTTGTATTCTTATATGTGTATGTTGAGTGTGCAGGTTGTACAGGTACACATATTGACTTGACTGGACGACCTCGGTACGGTGAAGGGTAGCATGGAGATAAGCTGGAGGCTTGTGTGCACCCGAGGGACCTTGGAGAGCAGGGACGATGAGCTGATGGGCGCGGACTTCGAGGCATGCGTGAAGGATGACATGGAGGCAAGCTGGAGGCTTACGTGCATCCGAGGGACGGGAACCGAAGATGAAGAGGGCGCGAAGGCGATAGTTGAGGCTGCGGATGAGGAGTCAGTCGAGTCGTGAGGGTACGCGCGCTGTGTAATTGTACTGAGGAAATCCTGGGGTTCGAGTGCGGAGTGGAATGTACTTGGGAAGGGTAACGCTAGGTGGGTGAGTAGGGCAGTCGACTGCCCTTGGGGCAGTCGACTGATGAAACTCACAGAAGGGTCTCAGCCTGGGACCAGTCGACTGCCATGGGGGCAGTCGACTGGTAGGTGGCTTGTAAGTTGGCTGAGAATTCGAATGTTGGGGTGCAACGGTCGAATTTCAGTGGCACCAGTCGACTGCCCTGGGGGCAGTCGACTGGTAGCGAGGGTTTCTGCCCGAGTCCTATTTAAAGAGGACTTCGTGGTGGCTGAGATTCTTGACGAAACTCACTTTGATAAAGTGGGTTAGTAGTCTATTGTGATCAGAGAGCGTCCGAAGTGTTGTGGCGAGGTTTCTCCACCCACATGGAGTGACAGATCTAGCCGGAGGTTATCCGGGGGTTGATCCACCGAAGGATTAGTCACCCGACCACGGTGGATACCAAGTAAATCAGGTTGTTAGCATTGCTTACTTCTTATTTACTTTGCATATTATTGTTTCCGCTGTGCTAACGACCTTGTAGAGATCAAAACGATAACAAAGTGCTATTCACCCCCTTCTAGCATGCCAAAGATGATCCATCAGTTGGTATCAGAGCAAGGACCGCTCTTGATCGGACTAACCGCCGAGGGAGCACACGCTAGAGGGAAAAGGAAATGGAAGATATGTTGGGGGAAGAAATCTACACTCCACCGCCCTTCGATTATGAAGACTTCGACTTTTAGAGGGCAAGGATCGAAACTTAGTTCGGAATGGAGTGGGAGTGTAGAATGATGCTTGAAGAGCCCTTCGAAGTTCCAATGGACAAGCAAGGAAAGAAGCTTCGTCCTAGATATTGGAATCAAGAGCAACAAGATCAAGCAAGAGCAAATAAGAAGGTAATTGATGTGTTAATCAATATGTTGCCTACTAATGTGTTAAATGGTGTAGGGGAATATCAAAATGCATATGAATTGTGGAGCAAATTGAAAGAAATTCATAAGAGCCCTACACAAGTTCAAATAATCAAAGAAGACCAAGAGGAGGAAGAAGTATCAACCTCCTCAAGAGAAGAAGAGGAAGAGGTCACCACCTCAAGGATTAAGGGGGAGGAGAGATCCACTTCCATGCCAGAACAAGAGGAAGCATCTACCTCATCAAAGGTTGAAGAAGAAGTCAACCTAGCCTCTACCTCCACCAAAGCAAGGAAAAAGGAACACATTGTATGCTTTGGATGTAATGAAAAAGGGCACTACAAGGACTGTTGATGCAGTCTGACCCTGATTGTTGTTGTGATGTTGACAACGATTTTAGTTTAGGTTGATTAGATGATTATGATTAAGTCCTGGTCGTGGACTAGGCATACCTAGTGGGACTAGGTTTGATAAAAGCCTGGCTTGGAGGGTCAGGTCCTAGCTTGAGAAGCTAGGTTGGTGAAAAGTTCTAGCTTGGAGGGCTAGGTGTGGAAAGTCCTAACCTAGAGGGTTAGGTGTGAAAAAGTCATAGCTTGGAGGGCTAAGTGGATGAAATCCTAACCTGGAGGGTTAGGTGTGAAAAAGTCTTAGCTTGGAGGGCTAGGTGTGGAAAAGTCCTAGCTTGGAGGGCTAGGTGGATAAAATCATAACTTAGAGGTTTAGGTGTGGAAAAGTCCTAGCTTGGAGGGCTAGGTGTGGAAATTCCTAACTCGGAGGGTTAGGTGATCTGAAATCCTGGTGAGTAAAGCCAGGTCCTGGTGAGTGAAGCCAGGTCCTGGTGAGTGAAGCCAGGTTGACTGAAGTCCCGGTGAGTGAAGCTGGGCACGGAGTCTTGGTCCGAGGGACTGAGCACGAGTCAGGGGAGGCTGGGAGCCAGTTCTCTTGATTTAGAGTGGGTTTGGCCTTGCCCGGATCGGTCTGGTGACCAATCAGGGAAGTTGGCAAGAAGTTCCCTCTTGGATCGGTTTGGTGATCGATCCAGCGATGTCTGATCGGTCTGGTGATAGATCAGGGAGCTTCCAGTAACTTTGGTAAACCTGCTGTTCGACTCCTGATCGGTCTGGTGACCGATCAGGGAGAAACCTTGATCGATCAGTCTGAACGATCAACTGTCGCGAGGTTTCTCACCCTGACCGATCAGGCTGGAGCCTGATCAGACTGGGAGTGTCCTGATCGGTCTGGTGACCGATCAGCAGTGTGTTTCAGGCGGGATTATGGCATGCAGATTTCTGGATTGGTTTGGTGACCGATCTGGTGACCGGTCAGGGTGACCGATCATACAAGCTTGCGATTCCAGGATTCTCACTGGGGACCGATCAGGCTGGAGCCTGATCGGTTTGGGATCATTCTGATCGGTCCGGTGACCGATCACTTTATTCAAAATGCACTGTCAGACGCTCTGATCGTGTTTGTTTGCATATGCTTTTTTTGATACACTGCTGATATATGCTCTAACCTTCTGATACTTTGATTTTCTGTTGATTTGCTGCCCTAATGAGCTGCTAAGTGTGCAGGTGACTCAGGGATCATTCAAGTGAAGTCAAACGAATGTTTTCACTATCGCAGGTTTGTCTGTTTTCCATCTCAGGGTGCAACGGATGCTGGCAATGCTGGAGTTGCTGATTGGGGCTTGGCTGAGGGAAGCTCAGGGAGCCCAGAAGAGCTCAGTGGTAGCTGGCTGTTGCAGGTGAGCAGCTGGAGGCTGCAGTTAGGTGGTGACCTGGCGATCAGTGAGCTGAGACTTAAGCATTTGGTGGCGAACAAGTCTCAGTAACGTTACAACTTGTGTTCTTGCGACATCTGATATTGTGCTCTTGCGACAACTCTGTTCCATCATCTTGAGCAAGTGACTGTGATTCTTGAAACAACCTTCTGTTACTTGAGCACTTGGAAGAGAAACAAGGAGCTTGGCGAGTCTATCAACGAGAAGACACGAAGAAGGGAGTTCTTGCGTGAGATCTGCATTGAGTGGAGCTCGGGAGAAGTTTGCTTGTGTTCTTGTGGTTCCAAGTGCTAAGTAAGATCCTTCTTGTGTTTCCTATACTTTATACTTGATCCATCTTGAAATGCTATGGAGAGGTTACTCCACCGAGAAGGAGGTTGCATTTTATCCAGATTTTCTGGGGCTTGATCTGTCGAAAATCAAGGGATCGCCCACCTTACGGGCACGCCAAGGAGTAGGGGCAAGTTATCCCCGAACTTTGTAAATCCTCTCTGTTAGCATTTTGTGTTCGTACTTAGTTTAGGTTTTAGTTTCTGCAACTCTGTTTTTCTTCCGCTGTGCTACTAACCTAACTGCAGAGAAACCTAAATTTGTAAGAAGTGGGTGTCTGGCTATATTCACCCCCCCTTTCTAGCCATCCAAGTTCCAACAAGGACAAGTGCCCGAAAGGTAAAAAGGAGGTAAAATCTAAATCAATCTCAATTCAATTAAATTCTAACATGAAGTGTAGGATTGGAGGAGCCCAAGAAAGGAAAAAGAAGATCAGATGCTTCATATGTGGAGAATTGGGGCACTATCACACCAAGTGTCCAAGGAAGAAAGAGCTCATGAAAATGGAGCACTTGAGGAGATGGGAGAAAGAAGAAAGAAGGAAGCAAAGATCACATCAAGGGGGAACTTCAAGGGTAAGGGAGGTAATTCCTAACCCTAGATTACAATGTAACTCAATTTCAAGTTCCTCATTGCATTTTAAAAATCATGTTAATTACCCATCCATGCATGCTAGTTTTAATGAAATATGTTTAATGGTGCATAATTTTAGTTTTAAATATAATGATAGGACTAGGGTTAACAAAGCAGATCAAAACCCTAGGAAAAGCATGCATAATGATAAACCCAAGACCTCTAGACCTAAGGATCATGACACTAATCCTAAAAAGGGAAGGAATGTGCCTAGGAAAATGGGTTGTCCTGGGAATGTCCAAGGTGGACATATGGACTCTAAGGTTAAAGGTCTAGAAAGGGAAAATCAAGTCTTGAGGGAGAGGCTTGATAAATTAGAGAAAACCCTAGAGAGATTCACGGTTGGATCTAAGGGTTTGGATATGGTGTTGGGTGGCCTAAACCGCACCAATGATAGATCGGGTCTAGGATACCGATCTAAGGTCTCCCATGCCAAGGGAAAGAGATATGCTAGGACAGCATATGATTATGACAAGAAGGGGAAATCCAAAAATGGCGAGGGGATGCTATTTAAAGGGAAAAAGAAGGACTTAACCAAAGACGAGGTGTCTAAGGTTAAGAGTGTCAAGTTTGTAGGCCAAGAGTCACCGGTGGAACAGCGATGTGGCCTAGTGATGGTTGAGTCACTTAGGGAGGTGGCTAGGGCTAAGAGCTCAAGGGGGAGCTCTAGGAGCCTTTGGGATATATGGTGAATGGACCTTGGGAGGGGGGTGCTCCTATAGGTCTAGATGGACCATGGAGTGTGCCAAAAGAATTGGAGACGGATTGAGTCTCAATTCTTGGGTTTTGGCACGATGTTTTTGAGTTTCATGCATGGAAATATGACATTGGGGTCATGTTGCATGAAAATTAGTTCTTGGTGTGTAATTGCCATGTAAATCAATGCTAGGGAAACATTGTGGGTTGGCATGAGCAAAGACATCAAGAGGAAACTAAAACTAGGAATTTAGGTCAAGGTTTGATTGAAGTTTTTTTGCTAGTTTTGGGTTTTGTGTCAAACTTGAGAATGATGATAGATACATTTTGGAATGTATTTTTCCCAAGTAGGTATGGGTACCACAAATGTCTCCACAAAATTTAAGAATTTTTGGAGATTTGTGGAACTTCTGGCGCATTTCTGAATTTCGTCAGAAAGGATGAAATTCTGATTTTCAGAGTATCAGTCGACTGCCCTGGGGGGTAGTCGACTTGTAAAGGCTGAATTTTGTATCAGCAGCTGGGTATGTGTCTAAATGATGCAAAACAAGTGTATGGGGGGCTAGTACACATTGTTTATGGTCATTAGGGATTAAAAGAACCAATAATTGGGATATTATCGGGCTCTTTTTGATGTTAGGCAAAGGGGGAGAAGTGTTGGGGTTAAGTTGGGAAACCAAACACTCCTTTGCTAGAAACCCTAGGTTTAGGAGGAGCTGAGTTTAAGGAGTAGCATGGTTGCTCCATTCTTGGCGTAAGGGGAACCTTGGAGAGGTTCTTAAAAAGCCTTTGTAAGTCCAATGTAGTGGGAGCTTGGGAGAAGCTTTAAAAAGCCCGTTGTGGTGAAAATTCATAACTTGGAGGGTTAGGTGTGGAAAGTCCTAACTTGGGAAGTTAGGTGTGTGAAAAATCCTAACTTGGAGGGTTAGGTGTGGGATGCCTTGGGATAGGGTCCATCTTTGCATTGCATATGCATTGTTTTTGCTATTGACTACTATTTGGCTTTCCCTAACTTAAACGTATTGACAAAGATCAAAAAGGGGGAGATTGTTGAGGCAATCTGTGGTCTGGAGTGACCAAGTGTTTTGATGTTAGGACAAAGGGTTTAAGTTAGGTTTACCCTTATGTTCTTATATGTGTATGTTGAGTGTGCAGGTTGTACAGGTACACATATTGACTTGACTGGACTGCCTCGGTACGGTGAAGGGTAGCATGGAGACAAGCTGGAGGCACTTCTTGCTTGTATATGTAGTTCCACTTTATCTTTATACATGGCTAGTTGTTATTTATGCAGTAGGCTGTTATTGATCTTTATCTGCTACCATTTTGTTATCCTGCTTGATATTTATGTTTGACCTTGGATATGATCTGAATTTCCTTCTATACAGTCTTGTTTATTTGTTATCTAATTCTGTATAGCATTGGTATGAGCATGAGTATGTGGATAGGGATTAGCATACCATTGTGTGGTTGCGTTGATTGCTTCTAGTCATACTTGCACGTGTGTCTAGATATGGACTGATTGGGTTATTGTGGCATGTCACTTGATATCCACATTGATGGTTACCTGTGATTGACCTGTGTATGATAGGTTGTGTTATGTATGATGACCTAGTAGGGGTTGCATGTGTGCGAGTCATGCACCATACTTACACTGTTGCATGCCGTCGATCAGCGACTCCCTTGTGGTTGAGCCTATCATCTTCCGGTACATGATATGCATAGACGACCACTCATAGGTTAGTGGATACCGTTGGGCTTATGCATTTGCTCTGTACTGCTCCGCTCGACCGCTCATGGGTAGTGGTTTCGGAGCATGGTAGCAGGCAGGGATCCCTTCTCTTCCCATAGACCAGAGGAGACGAGAGCGACGCTCCCTCATATATACATGGGGTAGGGGGGTGGTCCTCCGCCAGCATCCTGTCCACTCGGTCACTCAGGAGCAGTGATAGCAGGGTACCTACAGTGACACAGCTCTACCAACTCGACAAACACAGTATCGCTTGTCTCGGTGGCTTGACTAGCGTCAGGGGTGACCATGTCATTGCATCATGTGCATATGATGCATTGTGCATTTTGATTGTGATTGCTGCATTTATTTACTGCACTTGTTTGACATGCATATACATGATATGCTTATGTGTGGTTTGATGACCCTGCACTTACTCGTGTGGTACGAGTTCTTTTATGGTCAGTATAGATTGATTTCTGATATGTATAGTCAGTTGTTACTTTCAGTTATGCATATTCTACTATTCTGTTGAGACTGTATCCTGTTGTTTCTGTATAGCTTATTTAGCTATTTTGTTGGTCATGCATATCTTTCTATATACCCACGGAGTCCACTTGGACTCACCACCCATCGTAATATATTTTTTTCAGGTTAATAGGTCGCCGGAGGAGCCCAGTTGCCGGTCCCGGGTCCCCACGACTCCATTTGGATGGGTGTTTCCGCTGATTTTGTTTTCTTTTGATAGCATTGTCTATGTTTTGTATTCGTTTGTTACTGTGGGCTTGCATTGGATTTATTCTTGCGGTATTGTATTTTTGAGTCCTCTGTTGGACTGTGTGTTGGTTGTTTTGCTGCGCGTCTGCCCTGGGGGCAGCTCAGGTGAGTGTTACAGATTTTTGGTATTGCGATATTTTCATTTTCCATATATTAGATATCTGTTTTGAGGCCTGAGGCCTAATTATAAACTGCGTGTGTTGTATGTATGTGTAAATTGTCCGCCGGACAGGAGAGATGCTGTCCGATTTTATATTTGATCAGCAGCTCTAATGGCCTCGGGGCGTGACAATTTATTTTGGTATCAGAGCCCAGGTTGCCGGATACCTTGGGGACTTGTGGATTTACGGTGTCTATCTGATACCAATTTATTTTGGTATCAAAGACAGGTTCAGATGCCTGTTCTTGATTTACGGATTTGTCAGAGTTAAATCTGATTCCTACTCGGTAGGTGTTAGAGTTCGGGTTGAGATGATCTACCCGAGTACATTTCGGGTAGACCAGGTCACCCGAGAGACCGACAAAAACAAGGCCGGTCAGTCATGGACAGACTCCTCCGGTTGTTCTGAGGCCCCCATCTCCTCTGCTGTCAGCGGTTCCGACTGTACCACCCGGGACTACCACACCATTGATTCCCACAGTACCAACACCGGTGCCTACCACTCCCTACTTAGCGGGACCATCATC
This sequence comes from Boesenbergia rotunda, assembly GCA_024364735.1. Classification (NCBI taxonomy): domain Eukaryota; kingdom Viridiplantae; phylum Streptophyta; class Magnoliopsida; order Zingiberales; family Zingiberaceae; genus Boesenbergia; species Boesenbergia rotunda. The sequence continues at coordinate 207,851 of JAGFNQ010005815.1, forward strand.
GGTACCTATTGCTACACCTGTAGCGGTGCCTGCAGTTTTGTACCCAGTCGTACCACCGTCGGCACCACCCACAGCATACCCAGCAGTACCTACACCCCCGGCGGTGCCTGCGGTTGTCTACCCTTCAGTGCCTTCGTCTGTACCTTTCACGGGAGTTTCTGCGGCACCCTCAGCTGTTCCTGCTCCGGCAGTTTACCCGACCCCACCAGTGGCTCCTGTTCCGGGATTTTCCATGGTTCCGTCTACTGTCTCTGTCGTGCCACCCTCTGTAGTTCCACAGGTAGCTCCTACTATTCTGACAGACTAGGCCAGAGACAGAGCACGGATACCAACACTTGCAAAATCAGTGAAGGGTAGGTTCACGTTGTTCCATGGAGGATCTAACCCTCGGGCTGCCCGTTCCTAGTTAGAGACATTGGAGGGTACCTTCTATTATATGGCTTGCTCCGAGTGGGAGAAGGCGGAGCTAGTTGCATACCATTTGTGAGATGAGGCGGTGACCTGGTGGGCCTCGCAGCACACGATCATTGGAGAGCAGCGTCTCACTTGTCCCGTCTTCCGAGAGGCCTTTGAGAGTCAGTATTTCCCGATAGCTTATCAGATGACTCAGCGTCAGGAGTTCCTGACCCTACAGCACGGCAGTCGCACAGTGATGGAGTACAATGCAGAATTCAACCGTTTGGCTGAATTCTGCCCCGAGCTGGTCACCGAGGACAGATCGGGATGCTTCACTTTACTCGGGGACTAGCCGGGTATATCAGACTACGCATTGCTGGATTCAGTACCGCATCGTACCGGGAGGCTTTGGAGAAAGCCCTTCTGATTGAGATGGCGCAGCAGGAGGTGAACGAAGAGAAAAAGAAAGGAAAGGAGTCAGCCTAGTCTCAGCCGCCGCAGACCACAGGGCGGAAGCGGGTAGTCAGAGTCAGGCAGCTTAGAGCACTTCTGAGACATCATTTCGACCGCAGAGGTCTAGACGTACCCCCGGAGGGTCCTCCTGGTCTTATCAGCAGAGTCGGGAGCAGTCTACTGATAGATCGCACTATGCACAGTGTGGTTCTCGAGCGCATAGTAGGGTGGATTGTCCGCTGGAGCATCCTATTTGTTACTACTGCAAGCTACCAGGACATCTGAGTCGAGATTGTGCGCTGAAGGCACAGAATGAGAGTACAGGAGCTACGGGATAGGGTGTACCTTCGAGTTAGCCAGGATCTCAGGAGGGAGGACGTAAGACTCAGTCTTCATTCCATCAGGCGCGGTCTGCCCCTCCAGCAGCTGTTTACAGTATGTACAGATATGAGCCCTCTAGCACTCCAGCAGTGTTACCCTTTACTGCCTCAAGGTCTCAGTATCACACTGGTCCTCCGTATCAGCACTATCCACCACAGCCACAGCAGTATCAGGCAGTGCCACCACTACAGCCACAGTAGTATCTGGCAGTACCACCTCCACCGCCAGAGACGGGACGAGTATATGCTTCCACCAGAGAGGAGGTACCACGGATCGAGGGATTGACTTTTCCCGGTATGATGTGTCATTCATGCATTTCCAGTTAAATAGTGATAGATATGAGTAGTGTTCCATTTTTGTGTCCGTCACGGATACCTTCGACTGAGGTCTAGCAAGTGCTTACGGCTAGACCATGGAGTTTAGGGGGTGCCCTACTAGTTGGAGAGATATTGATCTTTAATTAGTGATTATGGGACACCACTAGTTTCAGTAGGTCGTTACCTTACCCGGAAACTTATGGTTAGTTTCCATGCAGCAGTGATACGATAAAGGAATTGTTAGTCGATACCGTACATGAGAGCGAAATTTGGGGACCAAAATTTTGTTTGTAGGGGAGGATGTTAAATCCAACACTTTTGGATGCGATCCAGAAAATTTTTCCAAAGAAGCCATAGGTTTTCCAAGTCTCAAATCGAAGTAGAGGGTTAAACCTCTTCAAACCCTAAGTTTGAGGGGCCTTTATGCCAAAAGGAAACCAGTTGTAGGGGTTTCCTTAAATTAGAGGTGGGTTTTCTATAAAATCCTAAACATATGAGTGCTATTTGAATAAATTGTAAATATTGGGCCTTAATGCAAAAGATCGCAAATAAAAGGCTGATAGGGCTCTAGGTTTCGCCGCTGATCAAAGCCGCCACTGCTCCTCAGCGTGATCCAGCTCTCTGGCGAACCCCACTTTTGGGGTCGAGCCAGCGACAGAGCTTCGATTCCTCGATCCCCGAATCACCTCGCGAGCAGGAGCTGGGGATTCACCACAAGCGATTCAGGGTGCCGCTGCTGTCTAGAAAGTCGACCGACGTCTCCTTCGCGTGACCGGAGCTCATCGGAAGTGAGCTAGGGTTTGCGTAGCCAGGAACTCGCGAGTCAATGCATTAGGATTGGTGACATCACAGATCCGTGGTTGGTCTCGATTCAAGGGAGTGGTGCCTAGCCAAATCTGGTAAGGGATTTAGATGTTGGATTGTGAAACTTAGGATCTTTTGGGATTGGGGATTGGAGCTAGGGCGGAGGAGTGGAACCAACAACTGATCCTTGTGTGTGTGATGGCAGGGTTGATTCCGGGAGATTGAAAATTTGAAATCGGGCTTCATTCCTTCATCTCCTGCTTGTTGTCTGCTACGACAATTGGAACTATGAGATGGAGGATCTTTACCACCAGATCTGAGGTAAGGTCTTTGGGTGATTCTAATATTGCTGTGGATGATTTCTCTTTGAATCAGAGCTATGTTATGAGCTTTAGGGGTTGTGATCTTGATTTTTGAACTTTATTCTGGAAGATTGTTGTGGAAAGTACCTCAAAATAGGATGGTTGTTCACTGATATGGAGTTTGGATATTCCTTTAGTTCTTCCTATTTGCCGTTTGTGATATTTTTGGATTAGCTGGATGTGTAATGAGTTTAGATTAATGATGTTGATTGGTATGGTTGGAAATGTAAAAGGGGTAAGTTCTGATATGTTGTGTAGTTGATCTAGACCAATTGGAAAGGGTTTAGTCTTCATTGGAAACTGAGCTAACTTAAAAATGAAGAAATGATACACAACTAACCATTTAATTGCGGGGTTAATTAAAGGATTATGATATTGGGATTAGACCCAAGATTAACTCTATCTTAATTACGCGGGGTAATTAAGAGTCTTCCATTTAATTAAAGGTAATTAAATAGAAAGGGAGTGGTTAGGTTAACCCTAGTTGGTTTAGGGATTTATTAGCTAGTTACCATTTCTATGTAATAGCTAATGAAATACATCCTTGATATAGAAGCTTGATTGGATTATTGGCAGGTGGTTCTATCTCATTTGATACCGACTTCACTTACTTGGAGGCGGGTACTTCTTGCTTGTATCTGTAGTTCCACTTTATCTTTATGCATGACTAGTTGTTATTTATGCAGTAGGCTGTTATTGACCATTATCTACTACC